>JBBPRD010000266.1:0-16450 GCA_038092855.1 Boletus piedmontensis
GGGGAAATGAGGCTTTGCCCGCTTCCTGCGACGTGGTATCCCTTTCCAGAGGTTTGGGAACCGGAAGAGTACCGGTTTTGAAGGTAAAGGGGCGTGCACGCACCATTTCACTACTTCCCCTCATGTGAGGCCCTGTTTTTTCCCCTTGGTTTCTTTCGGTGTTTCTGTATGTGACACCTTAAAGGTTTGTTTCCCATGGTTAATCATACAACGATCATTTTCAAGTTAGCTTCATCTCCGCTTGTATATATCCATCATCATCATGCATGGTTGCGCTCGTTTACTCATTCCTATACGCATATCATTCATTTTCACCTCTTTTTACATGGCAACAACGTTCATTGGTACGATAAAAAATAACATCCCTCTTTCCGCTCATTTATACGCATTGACGGCGTAGATCTTGTTGTTTGTTTGTTTGTGTTCTTTCCTTTTCATCATACTACTCGTAGGGTTTTACTGCTAACCATTGTGTGAAATAGGGTATACTGTTATACATGGCTATCGACGTTCCATACATACATATGTTGATACGTGCGTGTACGTGATCCCGTTATTTGCTTTACCCTTCCCGCTCTCATCTTCTCTCTTCCTTTCTTCCTGTGTGATTCTTCATCGAGAAAGGCAAGGTGGTTTTCTCCATATCCAATCATCGATCATCACCGTCGGCGCGCTTCCCTCTCGTTGTATGTGCCACGTGGAAGGAGAGAAGGGGTGGCGCATATCGGCGGAGGACAACCTTTTGATCACTTACTCAGTCTTCGACAACCACACACGGACAATCTCGCGGACGCATCCGATCTCCCTCTCAAGAGCCAGACGCTCGGAAGCTTCTGGGTCGCCGGGTACTTTCTAGAACGAGCCTATATCATATGGATCTTGACGATTCAAAAAGAGGTTATCTATTGGGGTTCCGGGGGAGATGGGGGGCGTTATCGGGTAAGTTTAGAGTTGGCGAGGTGGTAATGGAGTCGAGGGAGGGGAGAGGGGAAGGCAATGGGGCAATGGGGAAAGGCTCACACAGTCTGGAGATCCGGGATGTATATAGATATCGACGACCGGTGACCGGTGACCGCTGGGCGCGTGTGTGGGTATGTGTGCGTGCGTTGGATTACTTGGCCAATGGTGATAGGGCGACTGGGATTCGGATTCGGATCCAGCTGTCGCTCTAAAAAGGCTTCTTGTTCATCATTGGTGATGAGGCTACTAGTAGGTGTGTCCCCACATGGCGTGATCTTGATCCGGATCGCGCCGTCGTTGGGGGGGGATTTTCGAACGTGAACTGTCCTATAGTGACTTGGCAAAGGTTCAGGGGGACATGCCAGGACTACCCTGGTAAATGGGTTGGGGTTGGCGCGCGCACGCACATGGCTGATGGCTGATTATCGATTCGGACACCTACCAACGAGCATCAGGACTGCGTTGTCGGACATGGGTCATCCACCATCAAATCCGAACCATCCTGCAGGGTAGGGTTTAGGTGGATCGCAAGTCGCGTGCATGCTCGAAAACGCATGACGATGGCACCATTTCTTTTTTTTTTTTTTTTTGGAATGAATCGGATGGTTTACGGTGACATTTTTACTCTCCTCTCTCTACCGCTGAGTTTCGTGTTGATATGATCGGAGGAACGGCTGGCAAACAAAAATCAACAACGGCCAAGGACGATAACAAAAAAAAAAAAAAGAGAGAGAGAGAAAGAGCACCTGTTTTCCGCGATACTCACGCTCGATGCCAGCGTGTTTGACGCGCGTGGGTCACCGGCTTCACTATGGTAACAAGGACATGTAACAGGTCGTTGATTGGATGTGTCTCGGACAAACGCCAATTGGACAGTGTCGCACTTCGGGCCGGTGGTGGGAATTTACCCTAATACCAACCTTTTTTTTTCTTCAAAAAAGAAAAGGAAAAAGGGAAGAAAAGAAAAGAAAAAACATCGAGGCGCAGGCCGTCCATTTTGCAGGGCATGGGGGGGGGAAGATCGGATTCGTGATACAGCATCGAGTAGTTGCAATTGGATGCTCGGGGCCATTAAGAACGAACGAACACGATTGGGGAGCATTGATGACATATGATCGCGCCAGATGCCCGGAATCTGGACAGTCAAAGTAGACATGAGAAAGTCGGGGTAAGGGGGGAACGGGGACGTGTCTCATGATATACATAGATCCGTTCGATGCGGTGAGGATGTAATCTATTGGGAAGAAGCAAGTGATGAGTAGAAAGGATGGCCTGGAATCGAAATGGCCTCCTAGGGTTATTCCAAGTGGGAACAGGGTGCTTGATCAAGAAGGATGGCGTCCAATTGTTACGTGAATGAATCCACTCATGTGCCAGGTTCACGAACATGAGTGCCTACCGCAACTGTTTTAGCCTTGCACGTGTCAGTGGTGAGCAAGCCATGTCGAAGGGCCGAGGGATGTTTGGTAAAAGAGAACAAAAAAACGATTAGCCCACCGCGAGGGTCGAACTCGCAGCCTTCAGATTGCCTAGTTTCTTAAGAGTCTGACGCTCTATCCGATTGAGCTAGGCGGGCAGTAAACAAATCGCCCACTTGGAAAATATGATATGCATGGCACGTCTTCACGCAGATCCGCGTGTAAGATCGACATACCTGTTGGGCCTAGACCTGGGTCGTGTCCGCGGGTTGCAGGGGATTCCCAGGGAAATTGGGTAAATTGATGTCGGGACCCCCTCAAGGCTCGAGCGCACTCGATTGTACGGCATCCACGCATGCACATTCTGGCTCATACCATTACAGCATCCTCAGTGGCTACCGCAGATCCAACATACCCTAAATGGTGCACTTGGCAAGCCAATCAGAGTCCCCTTTAATGAGTGATTAGATCAATTCTCTCTCGTGCCATGGTTTTTGTCCCCACAGCTCGGCTTGGAACAGAGGAGAAGCACTTCTTGACAGACTCAGGGCCCGCATTCCTCAATCCCATGACGGGCAAGCTGGCTTGGGACTCGGACGCACGCGCAAACAAGCCTACAGCGTCGATGACACTTGAAATATGCCGAATCGACTTTACCCGCACAATAGGGGCGTAGGCGTTGCTATGCGCAGCCGCTTCCCTGAAATACGTCTTTTAATCATCTCCATCTTCGCTGACATGCTTTTATCAAGAACGTTTGTCACTGGTGGTTTCCTCTCTCTCAAGTTCAGCGACATACGTGGCTTGTCTGTGCCCCACCCAGCAGCCATACTCGCCCATTTAAACGACTCCAATGTCGACTGAAATATACTCGGGCCGTAAATGGAGAGCGGCGCCGTCACCTAGATCTAATACCACGGACATCGGACATGACACTTTCCTGCGTTACCAATAACACAACCCACAGTAGGATTTTGAGCGGTCCACGGGACACTTCCAGGCCTGCGTTGGAAATCTGTCACCTTTTCCGGGCTACCGTCTAACTTGGCTACGGCGAACTGTCATCAGCTATCGAGCCAAACGATGGGTGACCTTGACCTCGATGTACTAGCTTGATTTGCCGTCCTATTTGTCATATAGGTAGGGTTAAAACTTTACCCAGTCTGGTCCTCATTTAACAAAGAATTATTCGTTCTTCTCGCAAGCATTCAATCAACCAAGGCCGGATGATCATAGTATCTGGCTCACCGGCCTCGGGTGTTCCTTCAGCAACCCTTGTCAGTGCCTAGATGACCTTTGCAACCTTATGAAGCAACCCCAATCCGGGAGGATGTGTTCTGCTTGGTCTGGGATCTCGTTTATCTTTTCTCTAGAACGTTCTCCCCACGCCGTAGTCTTGATCAAGGATTTCAAAAACCGGAGGACACACTCCAATTGACTCGGGATAAGTTCACCCCTCTATGCCCATCTACTTGCCATCGTGGCCATTAAGGTTGGAGTAATCTCCGTGCAGGGAAACTCGAGACTCCTATTCCCAATAGGGCTGGTCGCCTAGACAAGCTTGGAAGCGCCTTGAATTACCGTTCGCCGTTTAAACCGCTCTAGTGACCCTCCGTTAGCAATTTGAGATGGGTTCGCTTTCCGCTGGCTGCGCACAGCGACCTCGCCGTGGCAACTTGCAAGTCGTTTCAGACGGCTCGGACAGCTTGATGTTTCTATTCGTCTTTATTTTGACCATTTCTGTGGCCTTCGTTGGGTTATATGGTACCCATGTTGTGCAGTTTTACACGCTATAGCTGTTGGATGCAAGTACAAGCGCGTGCGCAGTTTCGCCGGCCTTCAACGGCTATTCTCTTTGCCGGTACAGTACTTCATCCGTTACCATACTACGGTCGTGCATTAACATTTAATGGTCAGAACACTTATTCATTCAGGCCTTATCGTTGCTACGCTATTGTCTACGAGATAGGCTACATGTGCCATCGTGATCGGCCCAAGCACACTTTGTTTCGACCCGCGCTCGTGCCTGGCCGTGGCTCGGCGACTCCACGCCCATGTTACCACTTCCTTTGTTCCATTTGTGCGGCCCCTACGGCACCCGTAACGCCATTTTTGCGACCTCTCCCTTCAGTCCGTTGCATAACCGCACACAACGACTGAGGTGAGCTATTGTAATATGACTTTACTTTACTTGAGCTAATGTGTGTACAACGGTACTGTTATCTCTCGATAGCCGCGTCGTGCATTCGTGTTTAGCCTTTCGTAGCAAGGATCGCGTGCGCTCACAGCCCCAATACATGTTTCCGTTTCTGAAGCTTACACCAGGTTGTATCTCGACGTTGGACCACCCAAGGCATGCGCAGGATTCGAATGTTGTTCATGCTCTGTCGACGCTCCGAACTAAATACACGTACAAATTTCCTGACAAGAACAAGAGGTACTAGTACAGATTGAGTACGCGCCATCGACACCAATTTAAACAGGTATCGTGAAATGGGCGGATGAAAGACTGGATCTTGACCAACTCAACAAGCGAAGACACAGTTTCAATATGGTTGCGATCGCCGAACAGAGGTTTGACGATGGATCGACGCCGGCTACATAAACTTGCAGCATCCCGTCGACCTGCGAAACTGATGCATCACGCCCCACCGAGTCGCACTTTTTGACTGCACAATGCCTGTATACTTGGCACGGGACAAAAAGAGTTCCGAATCCATATTCTGCTGCTGATTTTGAGACACTGTAAAGCTTTGTGTGAATAATTTGGCAAACAAGGAAGAACGACGCAGCATATCCCTTGTGTCTTTGAATTCCGAGATGATCTTGTAGCTGTTAGACAGACAGGAAACGGACGTGATCATCGCGGTTGACAAGTTAGTATGGACCAACCCTTCCGGTGCGAGAGTGCGCGCCAGACCGAGGCCCTGTTGATTGGTTGGAGTCAATTGCGTAATAATATTGGACCGAACGAGTATGGAGATGAACTTACCTTGTCGCACCTCTGCTCGAAGACAGTCCGCATACAGATAGGGTCGAATTTTGATCGTCGAGTGTCGAGAATGGATGGCCCGACGGACTGGTATTTCCTCGTTTCTCATGCCTTCTGAGGCGCTGTGACATAAACGACTGTCCTTTGAGGATCCAGTCATATATGTTCCTTGAGGCATAGGCAGGATCAAGTTGTCCACAATGTTAGACTGCTGCGCAAGTGACAGCAAAAGGGTCATGAAGCCCCACCCACTGTCAAGGTTTGCTTTCTGATAACTGCAGCGCACGTTCCGCATGGTCAAGCTAGTGAAGAATGGTCTCGGTGGTTCTTTTCAATCAGGGAATGGAAATAGGGGCACGTTTCATGAGCGTTGTCAAACTTACGCCCACGCCCACGCCATAGCCCACCATGTCGCTGACAACAGGGAAGATGGAGGTGTCGGCAAGTAGTAGGGGATCCGAGAGTGGGTTTGCCTGAAAAGACAGATCAGTGACGCTCAGTGGTGCACGCTTGGGGCCAACGTTGCCATTAGACACTGGGGATTGAAAGACTCCCCGGGTAATTCACACTTGGAGTCCTGTATAACTCGAAAAACGTACGTGCTGTGCCCATACGTCGTGCAAGTAAGAGGCGTATTTGCCAATGGGTTTTGACGTGCGTGCACAGGAGCCAACAGCATTTCACTCGCTGTGTCCAGGTATAAAATTGTCGGCAGGTCGAGTGAGGGCATGTCAGAGACCCCGTCGTTTAGGAATTTTTTAGTTCTTACTACAACAACTTGTACCACCACCAGCACTGATCGCCAAAATGCTGTCGACCCGTGCTGCATTGCTGCCTTCTCGATTGACAGTGGTTACCAAGGCTGCCGTAGTCGCTGGTCGTCGCCAAGCTGCGCTCACCGCCGTGCGCGGTAGAGATTCGGTTAGGTCCATCCAGTCTGTTGCCCAGACCGACAGAGTCCGTTCTCTCTTCAACTACACAATCCAATGACTGGCGTATTGACATTATACGTAGGATACCATCACCCGCCTGCTCTACTCTCTCGGTACGAAACGTGAAGTCGAACGCCATCTTCGCATCTTCTCGTCCTCCTCGCACCCATCCCAACCCGCCAAATTTGCTGTCATCAAAATTGGTGGTGCAGTCCTCGATGACCTTGAGGAGCTTGCTCTCAGCCTTAGCTTCCTCTACCGCTTGGGCCTCTACCCCGTTGTCCTCCATGGTGCTGGCCCACAGATGAACGACATCCTGGAAGGCGAGGGCGTTAAGCCGGCGTATATCGATGGTATTCGTGTTACCGGTACGTTCCTTCTCCAAATGCTCCGAATCCGAATCTTCAACATACCAAACGCAATTGCTTGGCTTTTGCGCTTCATAGATGCAAAGACGCTCCAAATCGCTCGTCGTGTCTTCCTCGAAGAAAACTTGAAACTGGTAGGCGCGCTCGAGAAGCTTGGTACACGTGCCCGTCCTATCACCTCCGGTGTTTTCACCGCTACCGCTCTCGATCCCCACAAGTACGGTTTGGTCGGTAAGATCACTCGAGTCGACAAACGGCCCATCGAAGCTTCGATCCGTGCGGGTGCATTGCCAATCTTGTGCAGTCTCGCTGAGAGCAACGACGGGCAAATTCTGAATGTCAATGCAGACGTTGCCGCAGGAGAACTTGCCAAGGAGCTCGAACCCATGAAAATTGTATTCATCAATGAAAAAGGTGGTCTGTTCCATGGTGTTACAGGAGAGAAGTTAGATGTGATCAACCTAGATGAGGTGTGTCTGGTCTTGGCATTTCTTCAGGATATTCCAACGCAGTCGACGAGCAGGAATACGACCAGCTCTTGAAGGAACCTTGGGTCAAATTCGGTACAAAGCTCAAGTTGCGAGAGTTCAAAGAACTGTTAGATGTCCTTCCTCGTTCCTCCTCTGTTGCAGTCATCTCCGCTGCCAATCTTCAACGAGAACTCTTCACTGATTCTGGTGCCGGCACACTTATTCGCCGAGGATACAAGCTCTTCAAACACCAGACCTTGGAAAGTATCGGGAAAGACCGACTTCGCCAGGTTATTTCTGAGCGCGACGAGGGTATCCGCTCAGGAAAAGAAAGCGTCGCAGGAGTCCTCTCTTCGCTCGAGGATGCCAAACCAGGAGACTGGTCCATCTACGCTGACGAACCTCTCGATGCCGTCGCTATTGTGTCACATCCTGAAGGACAGATACCAGTGGTAACAAAACTTCTTTCCTCTCGCGCTGGCGTCCTCAACGGTGTTCTCGACAATGTGTGGAATGCGTTGAAGAAGGATCACCGACAGCTCGTATGGACAGCAACCATCTCTTCCCCTACCGCCCCCATCCCTTTGGTCCCTCTTCAGCCTGCTCAAGGTGAAGAGATGATGGATCGTTCGTGGCATTTCGACCGTGCAGAAGGATCTTTTACGCGTTCTGGCTGTTCCTTGTTCTGGTATGGCATCAGCGATGTAAGTGAAGTGGAAAGGGTCGTCAAGAGCCTTGAGCGAAGCGGACGGGTAGGGAGATCATACCTTCCTGTCGGTCTTGCGACACCGCGATTGGGCGGGGGCAGGGGCTTCGCTACGCTAGCGCGTCGACCTGGGATTCCCAACGGTACTCGAGGATATGCCACGCATGTACCTGCGCCATCCACGGAGCCGAAACGTGTTGCTCTTATCGGGGCACGAGGATACACCGGACAGGCGCTGACCTCCTTGTTCAATGCACATCCATACCTCTCCCTCACACACGTCTCTTCTCGTGTGCTCGAAGGATACCCATTGGAGGGATACACCAAGTCCCCGATCACACACACAAACCTCTCGGTCGAGGATGTCGAACGGATGGAGAAGCAAGGCGAGGTCGATGCATGGGTAATGGCGCTTCCAAACGGGGTGTGCAAGCCCTTCGTGGACGCTATCGAGAAGGGCTCGAAGGAGAGGCGAGGAGAAGGTAGTGTGGTCGTAGACTTGAGCGCAGATTATAGGTTCGAGGATGGTTGGACATACGGATTGCCTGGTGAGGGGTTGTTTTCTTCTCCTGCTTTGTAAAGAATGGTTTGGAAATCTGTAATAACAAATTTCTTTTTCTCATCTTCACCTCGCGGGTCACTCGATTAGAATTGTACGGGCGCGCCGATATTCGCGTCTCCAAACGGATCTCAAACCCAGGCTGCTATGCCACCTCGTCACAACTCCTTATTGCACCTCTCCTCCCATACCTCGCTCCGCCCGCCTGGCCCACCGTGTTCGGTGTCTCAGGGTACAGTGGTGCCGGGACAATCACTCAACCGAGCGAAGGCGGAGCTCGCCCAGCGACGTTGCCCAAAGTAACGCCCGAAAACCTCGGAGGTGGTATCCGCCCATACGCCCTCACGGACCATATCCACGAACGCGAGGCGGGATGGCACCTCTCCAAACTCCTCCCCGCTCCCCCCGACGCCCCCATTTTTTCCGCCAAGAAGCCACGCATGCAACTCGCCTTCATCCCGACCGTCGCTCCCTTCTTCAGCGGCATCCTCAGCACGCTCTCTTTCCCACTGTCCACGTCGACGCTCAGCGCGAGCGACATCGCCTCGCTCTACGTGTCGTACTACGCTGGCGAGCGCCTCGTGCGCACCCAAAAAGGCGTGCCGGCGCTCGGAGACGTGCAAGGGCAGCACGGGTGGGTCGTTGGTGGTGTACAGGTACACAGCGGGCTGGAACGCGTGGTCGTCGTCGGGGGATTGGACAATTTGTTGAAAGGGGCGGCGACGCAGTGTTTGCAGGTGCGTTTCCCCCGGTTTCGTCCTCTTCTTTCTCTCTCTCTCGGGTCTGATATATATAATGCTGTTTGGGACAGAACTTGAACTTGGCGCTTGGGTACGACGAGTATGAGGGTATTCCGACGGGAGGGAAGGGCACTTAGATGTTGGTTGGATGAATCTATGTTGTCGACTCAAAGTAAACGCAGGTTGTCGAGGACCTTGTGCGACGAAAATGTACGTTGCATGCGAATCATGTATACAGTATGTGTGTGTAGCCTTGTAGCTCACTCGAGGAAATGCGTATTTAGTTGATGTTGTTCGTATTCGGATCAGCTTCAGGGACTATCGACGTCAATGTGGGCAGAGACGACCGGAGGTCCCACTGGGCGAGGACGTCGGAGCTGCCGGACTCCTCATTGGTCTACACCGTCGTACCCATTTCGTCGACTCAGGTAAGTTCTCACGACGCTCAAGCGACGTTTTACAGACTAACCACACGGAACACCATTATGGTGTCAAATGGTTCGCTTAAACTATAGAATCGTTGCAAGACAGTGTCGTAGCATGACCGTATCGCGTGTGCTGGTGCGGTGAAGACGGTATGTATGCAAGAGGAACGTGTTGAAATCCCGATCTCCTAATTCAGATGATGTTCCTGGTTATATAGCTGCAGAAGTCAGTCTGATTTGTTATCACGGCAGTTGGAACGTTGACCGTCAGTCTATGTTCGCGCCACAAACATGAAAAGGTGTGTAGCGTCCAATAGATCGCATCTAAGTGCTTAAGCAGCCTGCGCAGGTTCGAAGATGGTGAACACATTTGTGCTGGTTTCTCTGACCATTCCCGCCGCTTGCCGTCTTCCCCTTGAATGTAAGATGATGGAGCACCGTATATCAATCTGCGATGGAGAGATCAATGACTTTATCCGCGGCCTATTTCCATGCAACGAGCGGGGATGCAGAAATGATTTTAGACTTCGAATTCTAGGCGCCCCAATTCTTTCAAATCTGTGGCGCTGTGCGGAGAACACCAAAGCACGTTCTGTTATCTCGAATGTCAATGGGTGACCAGCTCAGAGATCCAGACTAACTCCTAAGGTGCGCTCTGTTGTCGACTGTGAACGGGTAGCAAGCTATCTCCGACTACCTAGGTACAAAGATTCTGGGGTTGCAAAGATGTCTCGTTCTTATCTCGCGCATCGCATAAACGCCTTTAGTTGGTTAGTGTGCCTTCATGACAGGTTCCCTCGCTTTGCTTGCAAGCGAGTGCTTGAGACTTGCCCTGAGCGATGGCCATCCGCATCGGGACTCAATGTCCGGACAAATGTCTAAAGTCTTTTTTCTCCGTCCTCGATCGTTCGACATGGCTCCTACTGAAACTTACGAAAATGCCCCCGACCACTCCTTCACTTGCTTGATCCTCCCAGACCTCATCTCCGACTGCAAGTATCCCCTACATGTCAACCCTCATTGCTACGACATCTCCTATGCCTCCGAACAGTGGCTGGCTGCTGCAGGGGGGGCGACTCGTCGAGCCCTATGCCACCACCCTTATGAGTTTGAAAGCTGCACCATTTACCGCATATTGCTACCCAGATGCCGACGAGTTTCACCTTCGCGTCTGTTTAGACTCTATAAACTGGTTGGATGAATTTGAGGTAAGACACAACGAAAATGCGGGTATACGGTATTGGCGCTTTCCGCGATCCATCCACTTCGAGACTAAGAAGCTTGGCGTTCTGATGTGCAAGTCGTGGGTTCTTCCTTTCCCTCTCGTCTCCGTACTTCTGTGGCATCGAAAGCTGATTTCAAAACGGAACAGGTTCTTTGGCTGGGTCATCCAGACCTATGGACCAGGGTGCACGGCGCGGTTCATCTTGAATCCTATATTGCCGCCAGGCGCGATACAACTGGCTGCATGTCTGCCTTTGCGCTCACCGAATTCGCTGCCCGTATCGATTTGCCTGACGAAGTCATGTCAAACCCACTGATCATGGCAATGGCAGAAGCCGCCAATGACCTCGTCTCGTGGTCCAATGTAAATCATACCTCCCCGTTTTATACATGGTTTGTAAGCTGATCTGATTTATTAGGATATTTTTTCCTTCAATATCGAGCAATATCGACGCCACACTTACAACTTGGTCGTCGTCCTCACGCACGAACAGGGATTAGACATTCAGGGTGCCATGGACTCTGCTGGTGCACTTTGTAAGGGCACAATTGAGCGTTTCGAGGACAACCGCGCGATGCTCCCTTCGTGGGGTGAAGAGCTCGATAAGCAGGTCGCGATGTACATTGATGGGCTGCAGAACTGGATGGTCGGCTCGCTGTACTGGGTGTTCGACACTGAGCGCTACTTTGACAAGGAAGCGATGGAGGTGAAACAGCATCACGTCGTGAAGCTCTTCCAGAAATGGCCTCTGTGGGGTAGTTCCGTGTCGCGGAAATGCTCGTTGTACAACAAATGGCTTCAGACTGTATTGAAATATGGTGTTGTAAGTTGATCATTATCTGAGGCGCCTCTGTAGATATCGTGTTTGTTACTATGCCGTCGTGCTTAAACAACCCAGTGTTTGACCATATGGAACCTGAACTCAGAAACTGACACCTTGCAAGTTTGTGGCGTTGTGCCACAATTGGAGAGCCGGACAACTACGTTCTTATGTAAGTAGCCTACGCCGTCCTCGTGCCTCGGCTTACGTAGGCTGCCATCTGCCGCCCTTCGAGTCTTCGAGCGTCCAAAACCTTTTTTCTCCTATCCGGAGACCAGCCCAATTAAGAGACTCACCCGGAATAATTCGTCGCATTCTGCAAGGGGCCATCAACGAAGCGTCAGCCAATTCCGATCACCACTGCTGCAATATTGTCGATTAAGATGTCACCGCGTCCACAGCTCAGGCCCTTCAATAGACTTTGCAATGTCCTGAACCCCCATCGGAAATGAATGTTCGTAGAATAGAGATCATTAACACGTTGACTACTCCGGGCCCTCTAGATGCTCCGGTGACCACGACGACGCGTCGAGCTGTTGCAGGCATGGCTGAAGCACTCAGACCCCAGACCTAGGATACGTGAGCCAGGGACACGGCCAGACACCGTGCAAATCAATCTGGTCGCTATCGGTCCTCTCCGGAAGAGAAAGCTATATTGGCTGACACAAGGCGCTTCCGTCTACTGCTGTCGAAAGGATGAATGGGTGATCCTTTTCTCATGCCAATAGGGACTATACTATATGCTTAACGATGTTTCAGACAACACGATGGTTATTTTGCCAACTACACTGTATCCTGGGATGTGACAGGTAAGTGACAGACAACGAATCGGATGGAAAGTTAGGAATGGCAATAGCCAGTGTCTCGCTGTCCTGGACCGTAAATGAACGTTGCGGCATTATCTAGCCACCCAACGTCTAACTCAGTATGAAACGCCAACGAGCCGTCAAACAAAAGCGCCCGCAGTGGGCGACTCGGAATAGCCCGATATGTAAGCATCGGGGTTGGTTTTCCAGGGGGCCCCATCTGCGGAATGCTGAACCCTGCTTCGAAAGAAGGCGCAAGCTAGTCCGGGGATATTCGCAGTTGAGCTTCGGGTCGGGCGTTGTAGGGAAAGGGTTGAGATGCAATTGAAGCCGGAACAATCGAGTACCCAGTTGGATTGACCATTGTTTCAAGAGACCAAACAACGCGAATTGAGTATGAACGGGGATGTGTCACCCTCAGTGTGGCTGCTCATCTCTTTTCACTCTTGAATGGAAACTGACGAGATCCAAGGTCGACCGATAGGAAAAGCAAGAACCAGATATCTGGACCCCGAACCTTGAGGAGGTGCATCATGATTGGAGCCGGCGACATAACCCTCCTGGTTTGATCAAAGGATCCTGAGTGGGATACGACTCGATCCTACCTTGCGGAAAGTACATCCCATGTACTGATGTAAGAGCTTAGAGTCAAGCAGAGATCTTGACAGATCGATCCATTCAGGATCACTCCACGCTCATCCCGGGCGAGCCCGTCAGTGGTTATACCTGCTTTATCACACCCGAACCCATTCGAACCCATTCAACGGTAAGTTCGTGCAAGGGATGCCCTCCGCACTCACACTCTCACGACTTGTACTATAAAATGACAATCGTCCTTTCCTAGACTCCATCCCTTGCGTCGTACGGTAAACACTCTACCTTTGACCCCGTTACAGATGTCACTCCCCACTTTGCACAAGCTCGGCTCTCAGATTCCTTCTGATTTTACGCAAGAACAAGCTTCCGAGGTAGTGACGCGTTGGGTCCAGAGTTTTCAAGAGTTGTGCCAGACCGACCCTGGTCGCGTACTCGGCCTATTTTTGCAAGACGATCTTGATCATCCTCCGTTCTGGCGCGACATTCTCGCCTTAACATGGAACTTCCGCACGTTTTCCGGTGGCGAGGGTATCTCCAAGTTCCTTCGCGACCAAGCATCGGTGTTGCGCCAGATCTGCGATTGCAAGCTGTTGGCAGAGCACACTCACGTGCAGCAGCCATGGCCTGACGTCGCATGGATTAACGGTGTGTTCACCTTCTCAACCGACCTGGCATATTGTATGGCTGTCGTGCGGCTCGTGCCTCTGCCAGATAATTCATGGAAGGCTTACACGTTGTTCACAAATATGGAAGTACGTAGTATGACCTTCGCCTTTGCTCGATCCCTCACGCCTGTCCAGGACCTTAAAGAGCACCCAGAAATGACTGGTAGTTATCGCGATGGGAGTCTTACCCATGGCTGCTGGGCTAGTCAGCGAGCAAAGGACCTCTCATTTGACGAGACCCCTCCCGAGGTGATCATCGTCGGGGCGGGACATAGGTAATCTGATTTAAGGTGCTAGATTGGAATGGCGTTCAATATTGACGTCGATCAGCGGATTGTCCGCGGCAGCACGCCTCAAGTTTCTCGGTGTAAGTACACTTGTTGTGGAGAAGAACGAAAGGGTCGGGGATAATTGGAGGAATCGCTACGACTCGCTCTGCCTACATGACTCCGTTTGTGCGGGCATTGCTCCCTATTCTGTCCGAACGACGCTCCTGACTTGGGTTGCATGTAGGGATGGACCACCTGCCGTATCTCTCGTAGGTCGCCTCTAGATTGCAAGATACAGCACTGACAGGCTACCTCAGCTTCCCTCCTACGTGGCCTGTTTTCACCCCAGCCTGGAAGCTAGCTACATGGCTGGAGTCCTATGCGCAAAACCTCGACCTCAACGTATGGACTTCGAGCACGGTCGTCTCGGCTCGTCTTTCTAGCGACGAGAATAGTTGGAATGTCGTGATACGGTGCCCAGGAGGCACCATACGCGAGTTCAAGAACGTTCAACATCTGGCGTTGGCCACTGGACTAGGTGGTGGGAATTGGAACTACCCCAAAATCGATGGAATGGCACGTCCTTGAAGGATTCCATCACTACTCGATTCACGGCTCACGGCTCAAAACTAGGATACATTCTCTGGAAAGATCATGCACTCCATGGAGTACAAAAACGCGCTCGAACACCGCTCCAAACGCGTTTTCATCGTTGGCAGTGGTACGTCGGCGCACGACATTGCTGCTGACCATTGTGCCCAAGGAATAGGTTCGTCCGTCTCGTTCGTGTTCTGGCGATACGTCGATACCGACACCCCTAGATGTGACGATCTTCCAGCGCAGCCCCATTTATGTCATGACATCTGCCGCGAAAAACGTGATGACGGCCGGAGTGTATTGTGAAGATGGACCTCCGTTGGAAGTTGCAGATTGCCTGAACGCGTCCTATCCGAACTTGATTATGGCGGGCGAATTCGGACAGAGAATGACTGCGACGCTGGCGGAAATGGACAAGTATGTCGATGTTGTCGCTTCGGGTGGCCGAGTCCGCAATCATGCTTCACAGGGATACGCTCGACGGACTCGACCGCGCTGGGTTCAGACGTAACCTGGGGATCAACGGTACCGGTCTGATTCTCCTGGCGTGGAATCGGTACGGACACGCGATCGTTCGAGCTGTGGGTGATGCTGACTCGTGTGACGGAACAGTGCGGGTGGATACTACATAGGCATGCCGTTGCGGATGTGATGTGCGCCGCATGCTGATGGGGGGTTCCGATGACAGATTCCGGAGCCAGCAAGCTGATCGCCGAGGGACGTATCAAAGTGAAGAACGGCACCGGGATTTCCAGGATCACGAGAACTGGTGTCGCCTTCGAGGACGGCACTGAAACCACGGCAGACGTGATCATCTTCGCGACCGGGTATGTCCCTGTGTTTCGCATGGCTTATCTATCACGGAGCGGTTCCCTTCTCTCCTGTTATCAGTTTGGGAGACGCGCGGGACACGGTGCGTGAGATATGCGGAGATGCCGTCGCATCAAGATGTACGTCCATATGGGGTCTCGACGGAGAAGGGGAGTTGAATGGCTGCTGGAAGGAATTCGGGGTGCCGCGTCTCTGGTATATCTCTGGTGCGCTGTATTGTCGCTTCTGGGATATACTCTCGCTGAGTTGACATCAATTCTAAGGTGGTTTGGGCCAATGCAGGTTCCATTCCAAGCACGTTGCACTACGTAAGCCTACGTCTAACTATCTAAATATTGAATGCTAAGCTTGCAATAAAGAAATCAAAGCGATGAAAGCGGGTATACATGGTCCTAGCTACGTGAGCGGTTGAGACCGTCGTAAATTACTGAGTAATAGTCCCATCTACACTCCATGGACGCATAGGTAGCCATCTTGCAGCGGAGAAACCTGCAATGCTAACAATCATCATGACAAAGTAAAAGGCATATCCATCCATCACATTGTACTTGATGCTGAGAGACAAGAGCGCTGTCATGATCGGACTCAGTGCGCGCACGACCGACGCCACGTTGTGTGCGAGGCCATTCACGGCTCCTAGACATCGCTTATTTGGCGCAGACGCCATAATGAAGAAGAATATGGCACCTGTCGCTCTCGTCAGTTGCCACAGCAAGAAATCAACGGAATACACCATACTAAAGCCCATCTGAGCGACGGAGAGAAGTAGCAACTGCAGAGCGATCACCACCCACACTTGCGGACTGACATAGCCCATTCGCAATGCCGTTGAATTTGCGACTGGGCACAGCGCAAACACTGGAACCCAACATGCGAGGCTCACCATGAATAAGCCTCGTTCCCCAAGAGACTTGGCGAACCGGGCGAAGAAGAGTTGCTAAACAACGCATTGAACTAACGCTTAGTACGCGTTCACTCAGAACGGACGAGGTCTCACCTGGAATATGCCATTCAGAATTCCCCACGTTCCCATCACTGACCCTATCATTTCAGGCGGGAGATCGAGACCC
>JBBPRD010000267.1:0-16388 GCA_038092855.1 Boletus piedmontensis
ATCTCCATCGACCCTGAGACCCTGGTGGTTCTTATTCTCACGTTCATCTCCGCATGCTTCTCTTCCATTCTGATGCTTCTTAGAAGTCACACCGTCTACACGTTTATTTAATTACCGTTGATACTTTACCCATATCTGTAATTACTCTCTCACGGCCTGTTGGTCCATGCGCACATTGTAGATAGTATAAGTAGTTTGAATGCAATACCGCACGAACTTCAGTCAAGTTCTTGTCGGATTTCCCCTACTCTTTACTTGTGCTCTAAGTCAGTATCTGGTGGTAACGACCTAGTCTTTATTAGATTAGGGTCGCCAACATGTAGAATATGAGTTCATGATGTTGCGAGAACCAACTTGACTCCGAGCTGACATAAAATCTATAATTGAATATATAAGAATCAACCTGGAAATGTGTGGTTGACATCAATGAGGAGCCAGGGGTTGTGCAGTAGAAGATGGGCGAGAGGGGGTTACCAGACATAAGGTTGTAAATATTGATTGATTTAGTGGTAAATGAACATGGAGCAGGGGGCTTCCAATGGAAGAGGTGGAGGATGAGTTTGCAACCTGACCTGTCTGAAGCCAAGGTATAAGGCTGAAGGTAGTTGTCAGGTTGTTACGCTTGACCTGGGTGGAGGCAAGCATAGACTCAAAAGCCTAGGTAAGGTCAAGGATTCCAGGTAAGACTGGACAAAGGTCAAGATCCCTTTTGTATAGGGTCAAGGATTTGAGGTAATAACTTGACTAGGTATGGCCAGAAGATAGAAGGCCTGCAGTGGTCAAGGGTAGTGTTTACTCAAGAGTAGAACAAAGACTTGCAGAGAGATAAAATGCAAGGCAGTTAGATTGAGTAGGTCTAACATGAGAAACATGCTGCCTATGGTGAGGTTTATATAAGTAAAGGAAAATTAAGATGACTAAGCAGGAGAATGTAATAGAACTAAGAAGAAGGCTTAGTCACCATATGTGCATAGAACACAGAAGAATACTATGGAACAAATGTGAGAAGGAAAGAAAAATAAATGGGTTGTAGGAGTGTTTGATTATATGACCTCATAGACAACTGAGGTTTCCATAGGCCACAACTAAGTATCCATGATGAGTAAGAAAGTGAATAGCTAAGTATAGAGGAAAAAGAGGAATTGTAACATAGATTGCAAACTCACTCTCCACTTCTCTCTATTGGAAGTCTCCTGCAGGCCCAGCCCAACCATGGGTAATTGCTACTACCCTACTGATCATGATAAACATTTCAACTGACCCAAATCGGGTCCTAAGAATGCCTAGTCCAGTAATACAGAGCCTTGAGATTGAAGAGATTAAGCAAATGCATCTGAGTCTGACATGATAGTATAGTGAGCTAGTAACAGAGAGAGCACAGCATTGGAATCCAGGATAACCCAAACTTGTCATGTGAAGTAGAAAGTAAAATTTTTGACATTGAATTTTGTTATCCAGATATGACCTAAGTTTATTTGTATCATTTTTTTGATCTCTAAAGATTTCATTAGAGAGACCTTGGGAAATGTTGCAGCCAGGTTGGAATGTGTGACCCATCTATAGCACCAATACATCCATCAAAAAGACAAAATCATGGATTATTGAGAATTGAAGGGAAGATTGGTGTCTCATGTGGCAGAAAGATTGGTGTCTCATGGGGTGGAAAGATTGGTATCTTGTGTGTTGGAAAGTGAATATGTGACATGTAACATAGCAGCTTCTTGAAGTATCTGCACAGAAGTCAGATAATTGAAATGAAAAGGGTAGAGTCAGATCCTACTATGTGACAATGTCTAGTGAGCACTGGAATCTTTTACCAACATGGTGAGAAGAAAGCCCAGTGACACAGGTATATAGACAAATGGTAAGCTGTTCTTCCACAGAAACACTGTTCTGTGAGTCTACAATCCCATTGGAACAAAGAATCTTCAGTAGTGCTTCAAAAACCTTGAGATTGATACTGAGATTGTTCTTGATTCTATCTGGATGGCCATAGATGAGCTCATATACCCAGGTTTCACCAGTCAGAATGGAGGTGTGATAAGGAATAGGCTCAGGGAGGCTCAAAAAGAATATGATTTTGTAGTAGCTGAATATTTGTAAAAGAAGCATTACTCAAGCAATGCCATGATGATGATATCATTGTCTTGGATGTTGCCATGAAGGTGTGCTCCCAAGTAGTCCCATCCAGCTGTAATACCATCAATAAGTATGATTTTTGCAGAATGGTGGTACTTATCTAGGATTTCTTGAGTTCATGTTTGCAGGTAGCTCATCTTGCATGTGCTTTCAGGGTCACAGTAGAGGGCTTGAAGTTGTGAGCCTAGTAGGAGTGTGGTGAAGGTCTTCACAGGGACCTTGAGATGACCATGGCTTGCTTCAAGTTTGGTCTCATTTCATTGTGATATACTGTAGTGCAGGTAGAGAGCATTTGTTGAAGTCAATGAAGGGTCCTGTAAATCCCAGGCATGAGTTTGGACTCATATGGTGTTCAATTGGCTCTATCCCTGTCTATACTGCAATAAGATTCTCTATCACACCAAATCAAAGACAATTTTCAACCCCTGGAGCCCCTGGAAAGTTCCTTTGTGTAGATTTAATCACTTGCTCATATGTATCCTGAGATACATGTTCAAGGGCAAGATATGTCAAGATACTGTGACAGATACCAGGGTTATTGATTTGGAGAGGGATCTGAGGTGAATTATAAAGCCTCTCAAGTATGGGTCCAGTCATCTTCACAATTGGATCTTCAATGGATGCATTTTAGATAAGATGGATAAAAGCCATTGTATTCTGCAGCTTTGGAATATTTCTAAGCTGTGATAGCTTGTTGATATTAATCTATGGGAGGCGCCTTCAATTGTAGAGGATGTTCTGTGCTTCATTGTGATTTGGTAGAGGATTAAGGGAGTGAATGGGGGCATTTGGAGATGGAGGTGAACTAGATGGAAGTTAGGAAGGAGGAAGAAGACTTGGTGAATACTAAGGAGGCTAGGCAGGCTGAGGAGGACTTGGAGAACACTGAGAAAACACTACAGAATGGTCTAGGGCAGGAGACAAGGAAGGGAAGTAGAGTGGTGAATAAGGCCACTCCCAGGGGAGGGAAAGGGGTTGTCAGCTCTTGTATGAGTTGTTCAGGCTGATCAAAATTATTTAGCATAGTCTTGGATAGTTGATTAGGAAATGTACCTTTGGAGGGAGGTTTTCCTTGTCCTGTGCACATCTTTGTTTACCAACTCAGGTCTGCACATCCAGGCGCTCCTATGCTTGCTTTATGAGGCCTTGCAAAATAGCTGTTCAGTGTGCAGCATGGGAGATAGTGCTTGTGCTGGGTTGAGAATCAATAGAAGATTGATTATGGACAGCAAAATTTGAGAGAAGCAGAAGGGCAGCATTTACAGATATTGCCCTGGTTGCATTGATCTTCATATACTTGTCTTCACTTGCTTCAGACAAATGGTGATAGAAGGTTAGTGTGGGGAGAAGGCAAGGTTGTCCAATGCAATACTTGCAATATACACAGACTTACTGCTTTGAGTGGCTAGGTAAATCTTCTTCTATGCCACTGTAGTAATTAGTATAGTAGAAGGAGTGAGGATAACAAAATTATGTGTAGCAGGTATTATCAGTGGGAGCAGAATGCCTGCAAGTATATATGGGCCCAGGAGATAGGACTGGTATAAATTTGTGCTCTTGCAATGCAAATGTGTATACAAGGCATGCACAAGATGTGCTGTGATGCATAACCTCTCACAATGTGTACATAACATACTGTGTTATTGAGGATATATACATTGGATTGTATTACACTGATCATATGAAAAATACATGTTTGGTAAGAAATATTTAGTCTGGTTGATGTGGGATCAGATTCAGTGATGTCTCATCATAATCAGTTTTCACTGGGGATGAATGAAGGCCCAGGGATAACAGGACAAGTGCAGCACTTACTCAAGAGGAGAGAAAAGACTTGTAGAGAGGTGGAAGATAAGAAGTAAGATTTGAGTAGGTCTAACTTGAGAGACAAGGTAGACTATGTGAGATTTATATACATATGTAAAGAGAAATGAGATTGACTAAGCATAGAATGGCATAGAATGCAAAGAAAGGCTTAGCTAGTGAATGTGCATGAAACATGGTAGAAACATATAGAACAAGGGTAAAGGGCTAAGAAATAACTGAGCAGAGAGAGTGTTCAATTGCATGGCTACATATAGTGGCTCAAAAAAGTATCCCAATATTTGGCTATTTTGAAAAGACTTGACATTTGCAGGAGAACCAAAAGATATTAGCTCTAACCCTTGCTAGGTCATTAATAACCCTAATCCTTGCCCTGAAGATGAGCACTTAGTCATGTGATTTGGTTGTCATGGCACTGAGATATAACTATATTAAAATGATATGTCATTGGGACACTTATTTGACTCTGATATTATTAACTATTATTTAGTAAATAACATAAGGTTCTGATGGATGCTGTGCTTCAACCCTGTCTGATTATGTCACTTACATAATTCTAAATGATATAAACAGCAGAGATACCATCTAGCTAATCCTACTTCATTATGAAATCCATTCTCTCCTCTGCTAGAGCCAATATTCTTTTTCTCTCTGAATCTGGCCTTTCTACTAGGCAAATATCCTCTTAAACTGGTCTGGACAAGTCTACTGTGGTCAGGGCCATCAAAGAGATCCACCCAGGCAAGCAAAACATCAAATTAGGATGTCCTTGCAAACTTTCTTCTACTAATAAAAGGAGAATTATCTCTAGTATTACTGTACCTCTGGCAAAGTTGAAAATGCTGTCCAGGCCACCCATCTCATCAATTCTGCCCTCTCCTCTCCTGTCTCTGCTCAAACTGTTGGGAATGTTCTCAAGTCTGCATCTCTCAAGACTATAGTTAAGATAAATAAGCCACTCTTGTCTATGAAGTATAGGCAACATAGACTAGCCTTTGCTCTCAAGTACCAACACTGGACTGTGGAGGACTGGACTAGGGTCATTTGGTCAGATGAAACCAAGATCAACAGGATTGGGTCTGATAGAAGGAAGTATGTATGGAAATTGGCAGGAAAGCCTTTATAATACAAGGAAGTTCAGGGAACAGTAAAATTTGAAGGAGGTTCCTTGATGGTTTGGAGATGCATGAGTTGGAATGGAGTGGGGATTCTTGCAGAGGTTGAAGGGAGGATGAATGCTGAGCAGTATGTCTCCATTTTGGAGAATCATCTGCTTCCTACCATGGAAAATTCTGGAATTCCTGCGAAGAGCATTATCTTTCAACAAGATAATGACCCAAAGCACACCTCTAAAAGAGCAAAGGAGTGGCTGGCATCTCAAGGGATCAAGATTCTTGACTGGCCAGGACATGAACACCTTTGGCAAATTCTCAAAAAAAAGCTTAATAGCTGTATAACACCATCAAAAGGTGTATAGGAGCTTTGGGAGAGAATTGAAGTGAAGTGGGGCAAGATAGAGATTGAGGAGTGTCAAGGATTAATAGAGAGTATGCCTAGAAGACTAGAGGCAGTTATAAAAGCAAAGGGAGGGCATACAAAGTACTAAAATTATAGAATAGAAATGTTGCTCAAAAAAGTGTCTGAATGATATGTCACTTTAGTATGGTTATATCTCAGTGCCATGACAACCAAATCACATGACTAAGTGCTCATCTTCAGGGCAAGGATTAGGGCTATTAATGACCTAGCAAGGGTTAGAGCTAACACCTTTTGGTTCTCCTGCAAATGTCAAGTCTTTTCAAAATAGCCAAACATTGGGACACTTTTTTGAGCTACTGTGGATAACAAGAGGGAAACATGGTAAGTAATACAAGGATGAGGACAGAGGACAAGGACAAAGTAGAAAGAAATAAATTATAACAGTATGCCTGCTCAAGTAGAATCTTGCACTCATAAATGGTAGTTGGGCAATCTGTTATATCCTAGAAATCCACTAAGTCACTTCTGATATTTCCCACCCCAACTCTGTGTAGATAATACAAACTCTGGACTCATCTCAACCCAGACACACTTCTGGACTTGCTCATACTTAGTTCTTTCTCCATTTTAGTTACATTCCTCCTTTTTTCTCTTTATGTGTTAGTCCCACTCCTTAGACTTCTCTGATCCTATGCTTCACTTAGGAGCATAGCTCCGGCTTCTTGCTTTACCGGATACATTCCACTTACAAATTCTCATTATTAATCTGACTCCAACTCTGTATATAAAGCCCTGTACTTACGATGTACAAACTTCAGTTTGAATATCAACTATAGTCATCAACTCTCTCTTGTCTCTTACTGGACAACTCTGATCACTTCAATCACTCTGACCTTGCACTCTGTAAATAAGGGCTAAAGGAACTCGAGCAAGGGCACAACACATACATTGAAGCCAAAGCCCATTTCCTTCTATCTTACCCTACACTCTGGACTTTCTCCGGAACTACCTGAAGTTGAACTGGATTTAACACAATCAGGGCAAGATACCTAGGCATAAAGCTTGGCACCCTTGAGATATGAATAGAGCATGGTAGTTTCAAGTTCTTCCACCAGATTACAAGCCTTGTTGGTGACATAGTGGTTTATGATTACTCAGTAGATGTTGAAGGAAAAAGGGAATATTCATTAAGAGTGAACTGGACCAAAAAGAACATGATAGTCAAATATATGAAAGGAAGCCTAATGGTTTGGTCAAAGGGAAAATAAAGAGTAGAGGGATTTTAGATTTCCAACATAGCTTGTGATATAGGAATAATATATGAAGATATATTTAAGAGTTATTGTTCATGCACAGAATAAGTAAACAGCTGAAATAAGGGACATCATGTGATTAAGAGCTCCAATACTGTCCTAGTTGGGTTTGTGAGCTTCCTGAATGCTAATGAGTGCAATCAGAATGTAGACCATGATGAGTGAATACCACTTATCCACTTTAATGCTGTTTGCTGATGTATCACTATAGTTTCAGGGAGGAAATTGAAACCACAAAGGTATTGAGATGTCCTGGATAACTTTATGGAGTCTCCAGGACTTCCCCTGTGTCATGTTTATATTTGCACTGGTAAGGTGGGGTAGTGACAGAAAGGGGCATTTGGCATTGCTACAGAGATGTCAATGACATCATCATCTAGAGTGGATTTACTTACCCAAACAAGAGCCTTCACATAGTTGATTTTATATAACCTTATTTGCTTTATAGATGTATAGTCCAATGTCTGACAAATATACTGCAATGAGCACATGTTCTTCTGAAAGAGATCCACTTGAAGCTTGTTTATAAACCAATCTATATTAGCTGTATCATGCAGCAAGGGTACTTGCATGACTAGAAGATTGTGAATAGTAGGGACTTGCAACATCTCCCTTGTAGTCATGGAAAGCATAGTAGTAGTATCCATAGTAAGTGTTTTGAATCATAATAAAAAGCAGGAGGGGCTTTAGGGATATTTGATGTGTTTTTATCCATGATATCAAGGAGCTTTCAGGTGTGGTGAGTAACCAGGTCCTCCAATACATAGTGCATGGCATTGATGACAAGCTGCCAGGCCAGGTCCAAATATTATAGTTGCTAAAGTTTGGACCATTGAATACCATGCTACTTAAATAGTCTTTCTCATTTAGCAGTTGAGAGAACATTCCTCCATTGTTCAGCATGATGGTGGAGTATGTCCTTATCACAGGGTACTTAATTCTTGAAATTCACCCAACCATAGCTATTCTTATGGTAGCAATTGCATGTCCCACAGATAAAATAACTTCAGATACCAGTAAATGTGGAAATGTGGCAGGTGGCAGGGAGATTGCAAATGGTAAGTGCAATAGCACTTCAGATAGTATGTCTATGTGGGAAGTTAGCTGCTTGAGAGTAGTGAACACCTCTTTCCTGAGCAACTATGGAGTATTGATAAGTGGGGAGATACAGCGATTGAGATTGTCAAGTAAGGGTTGGTTGTGGCCAGAAATAATCCCCACAAAGTACAAGTTTTCTGGTTTGTATCTTACATTGAGGGGTAGGTTAAGACATGCCATGGAGACCATCCCAGATAATGTCTTTGCCCCTTATAGTTTTATCCCCTTGGGGTTAAAGAAATCAACATGCAAGACAAAGATATATTGCCCTTCATTACCTCTGTCAATGAAGAGTTTGTCTGGTATTGGGCCATCAAATTCATAAAGAAACTGGGCTTCAATGGGATTCTTGATGAAACATGAAGGGGTTTCAGATAGGGAAGCTGTAAGTACTTTGCAAGACTAATCCATGAGTGTTTCAATATCCTGTCAGGAGAGAAGACTGATGAGATAGTTATTAAAGTCATGGTAAATAAAGATCTTCAGAATATATTTATTGTTTAAATGTATATCCAATAGTGATTCTCCACACATGGTCTCAGAAGTTGGGCAATGAGTGCAAAATTCAGGGTAGATCACTACACTAGAACCAGGAACATACATTGGTGCATAGGTATAGTGGCAAGCATAGGTGATGAACATGATAGTCTTGTAGTTGAGATTAAACTTGGTAAGAGCACTTTTAATCATAGCTGGTATTTGCTTGAGAATATTCTCATGTAAGAGGCTGAGGGTCCCATCACCTCATTGGAATACTAGAAAGAGCAGCAGAGAGAGAGTGATAAGAACAAAGTTGCTACAATGTTCATTCATGCCCATTATGACCTTGTATATGAGGCTGATGATGAGTGTGATCTGAGCAATGGTGCTTATATGCTCAATGGAGCTTTGGTCATGTTGACCTGTGTTTAGATCAGCAATTAAATATACAATGGCTCAAAAAACTGTCTGCATGTTTGGTCATTTTTTACCAAATGCATTATTTCCTAATAGCCCCTAATCCTTACCATAATATATTGGTATATGAAATGAAGCACTGACTCCTGGCTTTCTAACCATTCTTATTCCAAGACATATGAATAAGATGTGGTGAAATGGCAGCCATTTCAAAACAGTAACTCATTTGGATAGTTTTTTTAAAGTAATTTTGTCTAGATATCTAGTACTTGGTATGAGCTCCTTTGGCATTGATAACTGCTTCAATTCTTCTAGGCATATTTTCTATCCATTTCTAACACTGCTCCTCATCAACCTTTTCCCATTGCTCCACTACTCTTTCCCATAATTGATGAACTCCTGTAGAAGTATTTTCATAACCTGAGAGGTATCTCTTGAGGTGATTCCAAGGATGTTCAATGGGATTAAGGTCTGGAGATTGTGCAGGCCAGTCCAGAAGCTTGATTTCTTGCTCTTCAAACCACCTATGGGCCCTTTTAGAGATCTGTTAGGGATCATTATCTTGTTGAAAGATAATGTCATCTTCAGGAATTCCAGATTTCTTCATGCTTTGCAATAGTCCCTGCTCCAAAATGGCCACATACTGTTCAGCATCCATTCTCCCCTCTACCTCACTCAAAATCCCCATCCCATTCCACCCTATGCAGCCCTATACCATTAGTGAATCTCACCCAAACTTTACTATACCTTGGACCTCTCTTACAATTAGTCCTTCTCCTTTCTTTTTCCACATACTGTATACTCTTGCCCATCTGACCCAATTCTATTGATCTTGGTTTAATCTGACCATATAACTCTCTTCCAGTTCTCCACAGTCCAATTCTGATACTTGAGCACAAAGGTTAATCTCCTTTTCTTGTGACCACTAGAAAGCAGTGGCTTTTTCTTCTTTACCACAGTCATTAAAAAGGCTTCCTTGAGTGTATTTCTGACAGTTTGAGGACAGACAGGAGTATCAATGATAGTGTTGATGTATTTAGTAATATGAACAGCATCCTTAGCCTTGCCAGTAATGATTTTCTGGACAATAGCTCTCTTATTGGTAGAGGTAAGCTTAGAAGGATGACCACTATGAAGCATAGTCTTCTCTGGCTGAAGTTCCTGAAGAATCTGGCACACTGTAGACTTCCCTAGGCCAGTTTGGGCAGCAATTTTCTTAGAGAAAAGCCCATGAGAGGAGAGAGAGATGATATTGTTTCTTTGAGAGCTGGAAATGGGTTTTATAGTGATGGTGGGACAATAAGTATGGAATGATGGGTTTATATATGTTGTCTGACACTCAATTACATAATGGTAACATAATAGAACCCTTTCCAAATGTATGTAATTATATTACAGCATGCTAGGGTCCAATATTTGTAATCAAAACTTAAAGTCAAAAAACTATCCAAATGAGTTACTGTTTTGAAATGGCTGCCATTTCATCACATCTTATTCATATGTCTTGGGATAAGAATGATTAGAATGCCAGGAGTGAGTGCTTTATTTAATACCAATATATTAGGGTAAGGATTAGGGGTTATTAGGGAATAATGCATTTAGTGAAAAATGACCAAACATGCAGATAGTTTTTTGAGCCACTATACACATAGGAAATGAAGTAATCTCATCACTGTTGAACTGTAGAGAACCAAGGGGTCAAGGGAGAGCAGGAGCCTATAACTGTAACTCAGTGTCAAGTTTCCATTGGGAATTCTACAACCTCTTGCTTGTGAGAATTCATAATAGTTGTGTTGTGTTTGATACCCTCTAGGGCATAACCCAGGATGACATCTTGGAGTGCAGTGAGGGATATACCAGAAGGGTCCAACAAAAGGTGAAAGCATCACTAACAACACTTCTTGATATTGAATAGTAATTCTAGTGCCTTGACTGGATACCAATTGGTATCCTGCTTGGACATATTACTATTGGTGATAGATGCCAGATATTGGAAAGAACATATAGGCATATTGTGGGCAGTGTATATCATCAAATCAAACTGCTCCCCTTGGCCAGGAGGGAACAGAGTTAAGATGCCATTAGCAACGTTGGGAATAGAACAAGGCACTGGTACCATGTTGCATTCAGATACTGGGTGGCAGAGCATGAGATGACTGAGGCTATCAACAATATTGGAAACAGAAAAGGGGTCTGATGAGCCAGGCATAATATCTTAATAGATCACGTATGATTTCTATAACTTGCTGGCTATGCCATTTTGGTCAGGCCCATTATTGATGAGTGCCAGGGCAAAAAGATGAGCAGCCAAGTTGGCAGTATCAGTCTGTGATCCAGAAGTGCTTGAACACTGCTGGTCTCAGATATATTTCAAGTATATGGGGATGAGCTTTAAATCCATTAGCATACCATGAGCATTCATCTTGATACACTCCCTGCATGTGCATGGCCTGAGCAAGGGGCATGAAGGAGGCATGTAGTCTACAAATCTATAGCTTAAGATTTACTACTGGACTCCTTGAAATACAACTCACCAGGGCCTTCAACCAGTACAGGTGAGAGATGATATACAGTAGAGTAGGTCAAGTATACTTATAAGAATGGGAATGGTGAGATATCAGTGCAGCACACTCTATCTGAATGCTGGCATAGACATATTACCTTGTTTCTGATCAGTGCTGCATAGTTACCTTGAATAGATAAGTGAACTTAATTCACCATTCCCAACACTAGGAGTTGCATGTCTTAGAACAACAGGGATGTTGATGATGAGGATGAGGATGAGCAAGATGAGCAGGACAAGCAAGATAAGCAAGATGAGAATGATGAGGCTAAGGACAAGGCTAATGAGTACAGGGACAGTACTAGGGATGAGATCTTCCATAACAGTGACTTTGATGCTTATTTCTAGTACAATCCTTTGATTATTCTACTATCTGACACTGGGTTGGAATTAAAGTCTCAGGCTTGCTCCTATGATGAAATACATTGCCTATATACTTCTAAAATTATAACAATAGAGGCATGATGCATTGGCACTTGGAGATATAAGGAGGGGCATGGGAGTGCTGAAGTAATTTACTAGCATGACTTTATATCTGCCATATTCTTAACCACCACTATATCTCATATCCCATCATGCTGAGGTAATTTGCATGAAATATGATCTTCAAGGGTACATCTTACCATTCCATTCTCCTTCCTTATCTCTCTTCCCTCCTCTTATACTCTCCAAGCACCCTTTTCTTATCACTCTTTTCTTTCCTTACTCTCTTCAAGTATTCCCTGGAGTTGTTCCTCAACAGTGACTTTTCTGTCAATAAAATAACATGTTACACATATAAAATAACATGTTACACATACTGAGTGCCTCACAAGCCACTGTTCTCCAAGTTGGCTTTGTGCCACTTTACACTTCTTGGTGACTGACTTTGTGTCACATTGAGAGCACTCTTGGACTTTGTGTTCATTGAGTTGTCCCATCATCATCTCAAATCAAGCAATAGTGGGATTGAAGGCTTACTAGAGTATTTTACTCTTGTTCCTTACCTTTCCATTCTGTACCCTTGCCTTTTATTTCAATATCCCTTCCCATTACTCTTGGTAATTAGCTAGTGATATCCAGATCAAATGTTGGTATCTACCCTGCTCCCCATTCTCTCACTGATCTCTAGTTTCTAGCCACACTTCAATTTCACAATGGCCATAGTACTCTCTCATTTTAGGCCTCAATCCTGACTCACTGCCCATGAGTCCTGGCACTTTATTCATTGAGTTCAGCATGATATTTATAGTATATCCTTAGCCATGTTAACCTACCTCAATGCTAAAGTTGTAGCCTGTCAGAGAAATGGGCTGATAGTGTACACCTTACCCAATATGTTATTTGTCCCTAAGCCCCACAATGAGAAAGAGAAACTCTGTTCCCAGGCAGATAGTCATTTTGGAACTGTGGACTGTTTCCAGTGGCTGCAAATCTCTTGCAAAGAGTATGAATACACTGTCTGCATTGCTCGACACTGTCATATCCCACATTTTCTACAAGTCCCAACTCTATACCTTCAAGCCAATTCAACTAACTCCAGAATATTCTTGGCAGAGAGCATGCTCCTATTCCTTGGACTTGACTTGTCATCACTCTACCTCTCTCCATTCTATCTTGTACAAGTACATCTCTAGTTTTGCATCAGTTTAGTTCCTAACACTGTGTCTTGCTTAGGAGCATAGCTCTGGCTTGCACATTCCCAGGCTCTCTGTTTCACTACCTATGTACATCTTACTTATCAGATTATAGATCAACTTACCAATTTCCATTACTAATACCTTCCAGACTTTGTATATATAAACCTTAATTGTTCCCATCTGGCCATCTAAAATTTACACTACTCTCTGACCCCCAATTCAAATCCAGGACCAGCTCCAGACAAGAGCATAACACACAAGTTGAAGCCAATGTCCTATCTGACCCATTCAAACTCTGGAGTTCTGGAGTTCTAACCCAGAGTGACTTAGTATTTAACAGACATGAACATCACCCTCAATCTGATTCTCTTGCATGGGCATGGTACATGGCTACTTCTGACAACTTCAAAATTCTACCCACCACTACTTCCACTGTTGGCAAATTGAAGCAAGAAAAGGTAGCAGGGGTTATATTACTATCATAAATCATTTCCAAGCAATATGCTAAGTGGAAGAAGAACCATGGGGACAAGAAGGATTTTATGGCAAAGGTACTCCAGTTGTTGCAGTACACTACAATGGTATTGCTGCAATATCCTTTTATATTCTGGATGCCATTGCCTTTGTCACAAAAGTTTAGCAGATGTTTCTTGAAATATATGCCATTTTAAACTTTGTAAAGGTTATAATGCCTTACTTCTCCTTTCCCACCATTTCTCACCCTGTCTGTTTGGACTGAATAGGGTACTTTACTCAAGACTCTATAGTTTGCAACCAACTATACTACATGGGGGTCCCTATGTGGCTTATCTATCTCAAATTTACTATTATAGAGCAAACCATCATTAAAAGGCCCATGAAGTTTTCCTTTCCCAATCACATTATCCATGCCATGTACTCTGAGGATAACAGAAGTGTTTGACCATCAAACTGTGTTATTGTGCCAGTGGAGGACTAGGTTGGCATGTTTACCCATACCAATATTGTATGGGCCACATGGATCTCTCTCCAATCACCCTGCTAAGCTCTATGCCAAGTATCTATAATATTGGAAAGGTGTCAACTCATACTCAGACAAGAAAAGCTAAGCAGAAGTGCTATGGTTGTTAGCAGCAAACACAATCCAGTAAGTATCATGATACTTAGAACACTATCCCTTTGTGCTGAGTCACTTTCAGGTGATGGAATTACTGGACATAATAGGTGGGAGGAGCTGTGCATCTGAGATGCCAATGCCTTTGTGTATTTGGGAAAACACAGTAAAGTGAGTGAACAAGGACCCAGCTAGTGTTACGATATATACTTTTTCATTTTATTTTCCATGATCACATGACTTGTCATGTGACAACCATGATACCTAACAGACTACAAGTTACAGATCATGTGACATTCTGACTCAGAGTAATGTGGCTGCTATGTGCCCTTCTCTACAGAATGGTTCTGCTGGGATCTGCTGTGTGATCTCCAGACATGTGTATTTAATCTCTATCAACCCTGAAGACCCTGAGGATTCTTCTTTCATTTCCTCCCATGTATATATTTAGATATTCCCATGTTCATCTCCGTGCACTTCTCTTCCATTCTTGACCTTCTTAGAAGCCACACCATATACATGTTTACTTAATTACCGCCGATACTTTATCTATTAGAGGTAGTTACATTCACACGGTATGTTGGTCTGTGTGCATCCTGTCATAGTATATATAATAGTGAATATATACCGCAAGAACTTCAGTCAAGTTCTTGTTGGGATTCCCCTACTCATTCTTGTCTCTAAGTCAGTATTGGTGGTAACAACCTAGTCATTGTTTGATTAGGGTCACCAACAGCTAGAGTAAAGTTGAAGTTGGTTGACTGGGGTTATCATGTGCCTGAGCCTATTCATCTCATCACAGGTTAGACATCTGAATGACATCAACTATATCTAATGAATCGGCTTGTAGTTTGACTGTATTGGATCACTTGGCTTAAGTACCATCTCCCCCATCAATTCCCTGTACCACAGCTGTGGAGGGAATTCCTCTATTGTATGCTTCCCAAGGACAAGCTCAAGGCTGCAGGCTCCTTGTCTGGTAACACAAATACTTGGACAATGTCTCATAAGCTGGTAGTATATAAAATATTCAGCAAGAAAGAGATGATCCTTACACAAGGTTTGAGCTGGGTCCCAAAGATCACCATTGAATGGAGAGAAAACATTATCCCTATCCTCTCCCTTGTCAGTTCTCTGTCTCATTTGATCCATGCTTTACTTTGGGAGCTATATAAAATTGGGTTCCATTATGAGCTTTACAGTGACTCCAAAAACCCTTTCCATGCTAACCCAGAATGTAGTGTGCTTCATGCACCACCAAACAGCATGGGAATTACACTTAGCTTTGGTGGAGTTATAAATAGTACATACTCTCAGCTACAATATTGCCCCCTAAGTCATGTGATTTGGTCCACATTCCAGAGAGATATGATCAATTCAAAACAGCAATACCATGGAAAGGGTTTTTTTACTTTTGAATTGATGACTAGGATCTTAGTCAAATCATTGAATATTTGCCATTGCTTATTAGTACAAACAAAGATATACATGTAAATAGTATGTCTGAGTTTAAAAAAGTTCACACACTTCTTGATTCTCAACCACCATTATGGTCAGATCCCTCTCTCTTGCTCAACAAAGCTCTATCCTTTCATTGCTTCATGCTGGCTGCTCTGGTGAAGCTATTGCCAAGGAAACTGGTGTTAGCTCTTCTGCTATATCCAAACTTCACTCCAAAGAGTGTTCTGCCCTTCCCAAAGCTGTTGGGATTCATCCTTCCAAGCTTTCCCCTACCAACATTTAACATGCCCAATATCTTATTACCTCTGGCAAAGCTGAAAATGCTGTCCAAGTGACCAAAGCCCTTACCACCATCACCAACCAACCCCTCTCTGCCAATACTGTTTGCCTTCACTTGAAGAAAGCTGGTATAAAGGCTGTGGTGAAGTCTAAATGCTCCCTTCTCTCTTCTAGGCATCACAAAGCTCGTTTGGACTTTGCCTATGCCTACAAGGATTGGACTCTAGAGGAATGGAAGAGGGTAATATGGTCTGATGAGACTAAAATCAATTGCCTAGGATCAGATGGGCACAAATGGGCATGGAAAAGGGCAGGTGAGGGGCTTAGTGATAGGTTGGTGGATGGAACTCTCAAGTTTGGAGGAGGTTCTCTGATGATGTGGGGCTGTATGACTTGGGAGAGCATTGGATTTGCTACCAAGATTGATGGTAGGATGGATGGGGACCTCTACCTTCAGATTTTGAAGGATGAGCTCCAGCAAACCCTGGAGTATTGTGGTCTCGATCCTCCTGACACCATCTTTCAGCAGGACAATAATCCCAAGCATACCTGCAGTGAAGGTCAAGAACTGGCTAGAGGAGCAAGAATTCAGCACTATGGTTTGGCCTGCATAGTCTCCTGAC
>JBBPRD010000268.1:0-16365 GCA_038092855.1 Boletus piedmontensis
ATCGGGTTTTTGCGATCCAAATCTAGACCGCTTGGGTGCACTTGCAGTATATACCTGTATACCACGAATCCATGGACATAGAGCGTCCCCCCATGCTCATGCCACTGCGTTGGCTATTAAAAAAAAAGAAACCATCACACACGGTCAAATTTTTATACACCCGAGACGGCCGGGCGTCATAAAAACATAAACGTTAGATATCGGGTACGTTCCAAGTGAGCACTTGCCAGTCGGAAGAGAAAACAAATATGTAGAGAGGAATGTCAGTATGTACATGTGTATAATCGTTATCTGTGTGTACGGGCACGTGTCGAGAAAGTTTCAACCTGAGGGCTTGGGTTACGGTAGTACCTACGACGGCACATGATTCGTATCATGGGTCAGGGGGGCGCACGTCGGACCTTTTTGCCCTGTGAGATGATAAACGATATAAGCGATCGACCTTTTCTTTTTTGCTGCTTCGTGCCACGATTCTGATGGGCCATCTCTATGGGTGACGGGGGTTTATCATGATATCATCGGCTGAGGATGCGCGAGGCAGATGCTGTGGAGTGACTAGTGACGGACGGAGGACCGATACGACGCGTATGCATCGCCGTTGCGCCTACACGGAACGCCATGATCCCGATGATAAGTGAGTGCTACACACATTCCCGTTTTCATTTCCATTTCCCGCCGCAGAAGTTCGATGGCGATGGAACGACGGGTACGCGTCCAAACGTACCGTCCCAACGCGAGCCAAGCCGGGGAAGGGGTAAGAGGGGGGACAGCCTAGATTTCGATGATAAGTGAACTTGTACTCGGAGAGTGAAAGATAGGCTAACCGACGCACAACGAGGCCAATATTGAAAATAAGTCAGTACTGACGTGGCCAGAACGGCTGATCCCGTTGATAGGCTACCAAGCGTTGAACGTTTGAACGATGAAGCTTGAAATGACAGGCCGACATACGTCCCTGAGGAGGGTTTCGGACGTCGGGTTCTACCGAGGAGGGAACGCGGCGTCTTTCAAATCTGAAAGCCCACCATTCCTTGGAACGTGCGCGCGTCGCCCCTCCCCTCATACGAAAGAAGCAAAGGAGAAGAACGACCCGTGTTTGATGGCCGTTTGATGGGGGCGTATGTGATTTAATACGTGCGCGAACGAGGTAAAGGGTATACACACAAAGTCATGTGCAGATCGTACCTCGTTGCAAGTCGGAACTTGTTCATTTCCACCGCGGACGCATTTTTTGACAATGGCAGAGGAAGATGCAGGTAGCACCCTGCAATTACATCCGGGCCGACAGCCCGCACGAGCGTTCGAGAGAGCAAGTCACATGCCAGACCTTTGGCGCAATTAACCCATTTAAACCCGCAGCGTTCCGTTCAACGGATAACCACCAAATGCCCTATCGTACCCTATCTCGCTATCGCGCACGTCCGCGGAAACACGTCTGGTTTGGCTGCCATCGAGTACTTAACAACCGGTAGGAACTTGATCTTCATTCATCAAGCACAAAAGTATGTCGGCCATACAGCGCTACGTGTCCCTCCCCAAACAGAGCATTTGCAATGCGCTGTCTATGCGGTCGAGACCAACTCGAAGTGATAACGTGGCCATCAAGGGTGGTTCTGCGTGGGCACAAACCTTGAGTCACGTTGTGTCCATTCAGCCATGGACATGGCACACCTTCGCTCGTATTCTCATCCAAGAATTGCCGCAGAGGTCGAAGAAGGGAGCTTTGTACGCTCGTAACGTTACCTTTGGACCGCACTCCCGTCTTTGTGGCATAGCGTAAGATGGAAAAAAAAAAAATTGAAATCGCCGCGTAGCAGGACGTACCTTATTTTCTCGATCTCGCTGTAAAAGGATGTAATAAAACGAAAGACAATCCGCGATACGCAATAATTCCAACGATTGCGCTAGCTCTTCTCTGGTCTTTTTCTCACTGAAAAATTCTGGGGGATTCGGTCTGAACAGCGCGCCACCAAATATACGTAGTAATTCTGGGGACGCGAACGGGTTCCCAGATGCACGGTCTGGAGGGAGTGCCAGCGCTTCCAAGACAGCTTCCTTGACAAGTCCTACAGCCGGACCCCGCATCTGAGGAAAGTCCTCGTCCGTAGTGAGCTTCAAAAGTATTTCGAGCCTCGGAGGCGGTGGAAGCTTGGACAATGTCAAGGACAACAATCGAAGATTCAGCTGCCTGATGGTCGGATCGAGATGCGTGCTTGCCAACGCTGATAACACCGTACATAGCGACGTCGCGACGTCTGGCGATATGCCCGTGTTCTCGTGCGTGAGGATTCGGAAGAGTAAGAACAACGACTCGTCGATGACCATGTTCATCTGCAAGGCGTTGACAAGCAAGTGATGAAGATCTGAGGGTGCAGAGGGGGACAGGGCCACGGGAGGTGTCGAATGTGCTAGATATACCAAATCACTGAACGAGCTGGCTTTCCAGTGTGTTTTCTGAGGGGCAATTTCCAGATGTTCAAGTGCGAGCTGCGTGCACAGTGTGATACGCTTTCTTTAATGCCCACGATATGTCCAGACGTACCTGTACTTCGAGCATCGCACCCTCTCCATCTTGCCACCCCTCCTTCGTTGAAGACTTTACGAAAAATCGGGGAAAATAACTCTCGGCAGCTCTTACAGCTAGTGACGCCTGGATCGATGGCGCACAGCTTACAACGGCCGTGTCAAGCAGCTCACGAAGAAGACTCTGGAATGACATCAGCCACGGTTCAATAAGCAGCGAAACATGGAATCACCTTGATCTCTTGCAGCCCACTGGCGTCAGCGACCGCCGACGCCCAGACACTCAAAGACTTGACTAGGCGGGCTACCTCAGTAATGAGTACGCGGCCCTCCTCCTTTGTAGCAAACGATGAAACAGAGGTAATCAACGAAGCCACGTTCTCCAAGACAGGAGAACATAATTCGAGTGCGGATCTCTTCCCGAGTCTTGATCGAGAGATAGCTGTCCATTTCAATCAGCCGTTCAAACCTCTCTTGTTTATACGACGACAACGAAGAACCTGGAGAGCAGAGCACAACAATCCCAATGGCCCTCTGTACGAGGTTGGGGTCATCCCCGTCCTCTCTGTCTTCTTCATGGTTCAAACGCGTCTGCAAGTACTCGATTGCCTCTTGAACCACGATCAATACTTCTTTCGGACTGTTGCTGAGTGCACAGATACGAATCAAGTCCATGGCGCCATCGTGACGGCAGGGAAGCAACATCGGAAGGACGTCCAGCGGTTCCTGAAGACAAAAAAAAACATTTCAATTTCCATGCAGGTAAAGAAAGACATTCGAATGACTAGATACTCTGCACACTCATATCGGAGGACAGCTTCGTGGATATCTTTGAGGGACACTGAACAGGACTGTTCTCTCGTGGCAAGAGAAATGAGCTGGGAAATGGTGTGTGCGCATGCCTGGAGAAGTGACGTAAAGCAGGTTCTGACGCCGTAATGGCAAGTTGGAAAGTTTACCTCGTCGGTGAGATCTGGTGGTAGTCGTAGAACCTGCAGAAAAGATATCTTGCGTGAATCCATCTGAAAGCGAACGGTGTACGTGTGTGTGGGAATGAAGGACTTGAGTTGACCTCTGAGCAGACCAACTCCTGGCAGTGACGACGACGTTTGCAAATCCAACCATGGCGGATACGGGAAAAGTCTATCATACGCACTGCACTGGGGAGGCTCTCCAGACAGCCCAGCGTCACGCCGCCGATGAAGACATTGTCCTCTTCGCAGGCTGTTTTTGTCCGTTCGTTCAGCGTGTGTGGGTCACGCTCGAATATCTCGGCATTCCGTACAAAGTACGTCACTCTGGCGCAGCTCTAAAACGATCCCAGTTTACCCCACTCGTCTGCGTTAGTATTGTACGTCCAAACCATCACACTGACATGCATGATCCCGAGTATGATGTGAACACCGATGCGCCGTTTCACAGATGAAGTCGATCCGTACAAGAAACCAAAGGAACTCCTCGATCTCTCTCCCAAGGGCCTGGTTCCCGCGTTAAGGCTCAACAATAACGATCCGCCCCGCGCTCTAAACGAGAGCACCGTCATCATAGAATTTCTCCAAGAGTTCGTATCCCGTCTCCATCTCCATCTCCCCTTTCCCCTCTCACGCTGCCAACACCTCGAGATCACGTTCACACCCTCATATTTTCCTTTCATCTAGCCTCGCATCCACGTCGACCAAACGAACCCTCTTTCCGCCCATCTCCGATCCGTGTCCGTAACACCCAATCCTCACCGTCGCCCTTCCTCACGTCCCACTAACTACCTCTGTCATACTTATCATCCGCAGACGCACGAGCCCTCGTACGCCTCCAATCCGACCACATCAACCGCACCTTCGTACCCGCATTTTACCGCTATCTCCAAGCCCAAGACCCCGCCGCCCAAATCACCGGCGAAAACGAATTCAGAGCAGCCATCGATACGCTCGTCGGGCTCTTTGAACGTGCTGACAGGGACGTCGGGGGGACCGGGTTGTGGAAAGAGGGAGGCGAACTCGGATGGGCAGACGTCATGGTCGGACCCTGTGAGTTCATGGTTTGTCAGCCCATCTCATAGCTGGGCTTGTCGACCGACGATTGACGATGTCCACCTCGTGTGCGTGTTTCCGCGGTGGGGATGCATCAGGGATATTCAGGGCGAACAATGTTCTCAAACACTATCGTGGTTTCGAGATGCCAGCAGGGGTGAAGTTCAATGCGTGGCTGAAACGGCTGTTCGAGCATCCCTCGTTCAAGAGTACCTGTAGCACGGACGAACTCTACCTCGATAGTTACCAGAGGCGAGCACCGTCGAGATCGCTCGTGTTTGTTTATCCTGCTGATTCGTCCCTTTAGGTACGCTTTCAATAGACCGAACACTAGCCAAGTTGCGAATGCGATCAATACTGGGAGGGGCTTGCCTTGATCCTTGGTCCCGGCGAGTAAGCAGTACAGAATTGTCGGTAACGGCGGATCTGAGCTAGCGCTTCGTGAACTCGATGTATTTTTTTCCACTTACTGATGTATCTTGAAGCAGAGCCCAGAGTACTTGTATAACAATGTGGTGCAATCGGAAGATCGCACTCGCAGCTGCACGAGAGTCGAACCACATGTAGTGGATGATGACTTACATTACAACTATTACAAGAGTGGTCTTCATTACAGAATCGTAGCAGTCTCCTGCATCAACACCTCTCAAAAACTCGGTAGAGATCGGGGAGATTGGCCACCTGGACGACATCGTTTTCTAGCAATGACCTTGGTGCAACCAGGAACTTGCGTATGGCCTGGAACAAGACATGCTCGGTTTGCCACGTTGCCGCCTTTGCTTGTGCATGGTCGCCATCGAGAATCGGGGGTATGAAATGCGATGGAGATGGAGAATAAAAGTATGCGAGCTCACGCATGAGTGTGGAGAAGCACTCTTTCTCTGTTTGCCATCGCACCTAACAAACCCCTTCCCATCAGCTGTTGGAATCATTCATGACGCAAGACGCCTCACCTGTGGTCCGAGTCGCATGAGGAAGACGGGCAGCTTATTGAGGTCAGGGGTGTACTCTCTCAAGAGATGTGGCAAACTCTCGATGTCTCCGTCTGGAGTGATATTGATCTCGAAGTACTCAGCCAACATCTCACGGCGCGCGAGGAGCCTTTCGACGATGCGCTGAGGACGGTCAAGCGTGAGTTCAGACCAGTTTTAGAGATGGAAGACACTTGCATCTACGATTTCATTTTTGCTTAGTCCACTTTTCTCTGTGCCTGGTTCTGCGTCCACCGCGAGTTTCAAAAGAGTACGAAGAGGTGGAGGAGGGTCTAGCTTTAACCGACGAAAACTGCCGAATTGCATGAGAGCGAGCTGGTAGAACATCTCTTCGCTATGAACATGCGTGCCAAATTAGGGACGGGCACAGAACACAGTACATGCGACGTACGCCAATGCCGCATGGTTGAGAAGATATAGTTTCGTAGCATGCTGGACCAGTGACAAGCACCGAAAATCGTCCACAATTCCGACGAACGTATGCTTCTTTATTATCTCGGTCAGGTCTGTCCGATGAACTAAGCGTCCGTCTTCCAGCGTGAACGGTTAATGCGACAGACCATGGTGCACGCTTTTTTGAACAGACTTCCTGAGCTCCTGGATGGAAGTCAGATCACAATTGGACTCGGGGATATCACGGAAGCCGATTGCTTTTTTGGATACATCGTCCCCGTCAGAACGTGATGGGTTCAACACCGGAACCATTGATTCGAGAGTACGATCGTGAAGCGACGTGCGGACTTTGTGATGTGAATACAGCTTCTGAGCTAAAGGACGATAAGTAACAAGCCTAGAGCGTTAGGAAAGCATACGTTGAGACGCCGAAGTCGGACGTTCCTCCTCGTCCTGGTCCTGGTCTTCTTCGTCCTCTCTCGCTTTCCGCTTGCCTGCCGTATTCGATTCGTTCGAGCGGCCAGTAAGCAACGTCTAGAGACTGTCAAAGAACGAATAAAGCAGGGTACTCAAGCCTACCTGATACTCAAAGGTCCTGGAATGACTTTGACTGATCACTTGCTGTATAGCATCTGATATCCGCTCCGTTATCGTCTCCTCATTCAAAAAGATAACTTCTCTTTTCGTAGGGTGCACATTCACATCCACAGATCGAGGGTCTATCTCAAGACTGATGTTTTTAATGCTTAGTCTTGTTGTGGGTGGTTATTCGCACCTGAGATATACGAATGGGAATGCACCTTTGGGCAGCACCCCACTGTATACACTTTCAATTGCTCGTTTGATGCTGGACGATTCGACGAGGCGGTCTGCAACATCATGAACAACCAATCGAACTAATCAGCATTTATCTCGCACCAAGATTGACTTACGGTTAATGAAAAGCAAGAACACCGTCTTCTTGGCTTGATAATTTGGACTCGTGCAATAGGCCTCAGCAGACCACTTTTCAGTGTCGTCAACGTCATCGGATCCAATGGGCCGTGAGGTCCCGCCAGTGGGCGACGAAGAGACCTCAACGTGCAAGAGTTCTTTCCCTGTGGCATGGCCATACAGAAGGCGAATTGCTTGGTCGATGGATGTGGGCGAAGTGGAAAGTTCTGGAGTCGCAGATCCAGCCTGGTCGGTGTGTTTAGCAAGAAAGTGAATACACCATTGAATTTACACACCTTTTTGCAAAGGAATGCTACCTTTGAGTTATGAACCGCATATTTGGTCACGACATCAAGGATTCTTGCATACTCTTCAGACGAGCTACGCAATGCCGACAAGCGAGTGGGCGTATTATGAAACATGTTCTCAATCTGATTCGATGAGGATTGATTGAACATCAAGTCATCAAAGAAGGAACATACAATGAGGGTAGTTCCATCATTTCCAGCACAAGGTTTGGGATCTGGCGTCTGACCTGCTTTTGGGGGAACCAACACGCCTTCAGAGTAGCATGCTCTGCGTGAGAGCGTTGACTCGATGCCCGAAGAAGCTATTGAAGTACTTACTTCCAAGCGCAGGAATCGGTCTTAGTTTTGGTCACAACGGACATGTGGGCCACATGGGATATGGATGCCAATGCTTCACCGCGAAAACCATAGGTCGTTAGTCGAGATAGATCGGAGAAAGCCTTAATTTTTGAGGTCGTGAATCGCTCGGCTAAGATGGGCAGGTCAGATTTCTATCAAAGGAATCAGCCGCGCGAACAGAAATCGGAGCGAAAGGCGGGCGCACGCACGCGTATGCCGCAACCGTTGTCCTGAACCTGGAGCAATTTCATTCCGCCATCTTTGACAGTAATGCGAATTGATGTAGCACCAGCATCCAGGCAGTTTTCAAGCAATTCCTTTAATGCAGAGGCCGGCCTATGTATGATCTTCCTGACAAGTGAGCTACTCTAAAGCTGATAAAAAGCAGTGCAGAAATGCACCTCTCCTGCGGCTATGCGATTTATGAGTGATTCGTGGAGCCTTTGTATGGGCGAAGGACCCGGTGGAGGTTGCGAATGAACTTGGGCTTGTTCACCCATACTATATTTGATGCTGAGGGGTGACGGTTCAAGTCAGCGGGTATACAAGACGCGCGTAAAACGATCGTGGGCCCAAAGGTTCAGCTTTTTGGCGATAATGATACCAACCTAGAGCATACGCCGTTTGCAAAAGATGAGCCTGAGCTAATTACAAAGACGCGTCCGATCCTTGAAGGACGCGTCCGTGAGTTGTCACGTGCTGGCACAGACCATTTACCAACTCATTCGTGAGCTGCGTGCATTGTACAGGTTGGAGCTGACGGAAGACAAGGAGAGGAAAGACTGGGCTCAGAATACAAAAGTCAAGTTAAATCATAGTTGGACACCGAACACTGATACTAATGATAGAACATTGATAGAGGTCACGTGCAAGCCCACAACCAGCTCACAACAGACATCGCAACCTTTGGTCGTGAACATGGCTACCTCCGTTCTCTCTGCAGTCCCCCCAGCACACAGCGTCTCGATGCTACCACTAGACAAGTACCGTGGGGCGGTCGTGGAGGTGCGCACAGTTTCCGTACAGACGACGCCCAGGAACCTATTGATCTCCTCCAGGATCTCCAACTACCTCCAGCGTTCTCACTCCCAGCTGACGAATCCATCTCGCGTGCTATCGAGCTCGCATACGAGCGTGATTTCTCTCACATACCGTGATTATCCTCTTACTCTGCACACGTCCATTGACCCTACCCTCTTTCTCATAGGGTGCTCGACAAGAGTAGACGACCACTTGGCTACGTCGATGCCGCCGTACTGAAAGCCAAATGGCAGGCGGGATATGCAAATCCAGTACGTTCCCTTCTCCCCTTATTTGATCCCCTCGTGTCTGCTGCTGACTTGCCCCTTTCGGCTACCTCACTAGAATGACACCATCAAGGAATACATGACCTGGTTCAAACGCAACGAATTGCACCCATACACTATCATTACGCCCGATACGCCCCTTGCTGAGCTGGCGGAGTTTCTGCGCAACAACATCTTCGCCTTAGGTGAACTAACTCAAATGTTTTCAACTGCGCGATGGACTGACAGCGATCTAGTGACGGATTCTAACAGAAAGTTTGTACTTGCCGTTGCGACGTTACAGGACTTGGATGTGGGTGTCCTATGTAGCCATCGTTGGGACATCATCTTATCTTTTGCTCTCCATAGAACTTCGTTTCTCGCCGGGGTATGTTATAGTCGGTAACATTTCCTTTCAGTGTCACGCCACATCTTGTATTTCGATCCCTGATCCCACGCAAGCCGCGTCTCTCAAACACACAACTATGTATTATCCACGCTCCATTCGGATCATCAAAGAGTAGCTCAGCTTGTCATGTGTAGAGCGTACTCCCAGTAACGCCTTACATGAGCTGTCATACTATGAGAAGGTTCGTCACATAACATGGATACATTGATCTCCATCGCCCGCTCTGCGGCCGCGCCTAGAAGCAACATTCTTTCTTCGGCGCCGGTGGCGCATCCCAATTTACCCTCGCATTCTCTCGTGCTTGCATATGATCTCAATTCGGCATTTCGTTGTGTACTTGGCTTGCTATTGCTCCGTTCGAAGCGGTCCTGGCATGTTTCAGACTTTCTGGCACGGGAGCTAGAAGCATGCCCCAAAGCTAACCTGAAGGGGCAGGCTCCGGCCGAAATCATATTGCGTCCGCTCGGACGCTACACTTTTAGTTTGTGTGCGGGAGTTGCGCCTTTGCTAGATAACCCATCGAAGAACACGTCAACAATTTCTCATAAGGCAGCACTAGATCGGGAGCTTTATCAAACAAGCAACAGAATCCGTATGAGATCGAACGACTCGACGTAGTAAGCCTGCTTTTGAAGAGGTGGGAAGGCATCCTTTTTTTTTTAACACGGTCATCAATTCGTATCTTCGTACCTGCCCCGAAACAACAACCCGAACCCATCCGCTTTACCAGTACGTGCATCCAAACTTGGTCGCGAAAAGCAAATACCATCACCAATTCGAAGGCATGTTACCAATACCATGTGTTGCTGCGGTTTGAGAACGAAGCAAAAAGTGTCGACTCATCGGCGATTGCGGACCTGAAGACAAGACTTGCATAGGCTCCATGGGAAGGGATGGGACCCGCAGGCTGTCTCTGCTATTAGGATGCATGGGTATCGACGGAGCGTATAGCCGTGCAGGTGTCCCGGCATACGAAAGTCAGAACCTTGCTCTAGCGATGCAAACAATATTGAAGCGATGAGACAATTGAGGAAAAACAAAATGGTTCAAAGGAGATACGATCATTCGGTTTCCCGTCAAGTTGCATAGGAGAATCTACCCTGTGAGTTATCTGGGTTGGGCAACCGGTTGGTTAGAGATTCGCTCTGCCCACGCGGTCTGCCATTCATATCCATAGGAGGTCTGGAAGATCGCTTTGACCTCAACAATAAATCATCCTGGGAGCGAGAAAAAAAGTCGTCGTCTTCGCCTTCATATGGAGACGTCCCGGAGTTGATCTATGCATTGCCACGAAATTAATATGAACGTTGGTCAATGGGCTGGGCACAAGCCGAAAATGTGCAGAGAATTGATAACAACAGACTCACCCATTGCTTGAGAACATCCGCTACCCGAGATGCCTCCTCAGCACTGAATGTCACGTCCGTCCCCTTTTCGGCATGCAACCTCATTAACTCGCTCAACGATCTCCCATCTTTGCCTCCAGCACGACTTCGCCCAGGCGTCTCCTCCACACCATTACTGGGGAACACCACCGAGTTCCGAGGCGTTGAGATTGCATGTCCATTGACATTAGAGGGTTTGATCTCGCTCTCCGAACGATCCCAGTCCTCTGAGCCTAGTGAGAGAGAGGATAGTGTGAAGTTCTCTTTGAAGGACATGGCAGTCGTAATAGCAATGATGAGTGGTATGAATGGTCCACAGGCCGAGGACGAGTGGAGCAGGAATGGGAGAGGTTTGGTTTGGGAAAAGTTAGATCCCGACCCTGAGCTTTGACGATGTAATTCAATATGAAACCCACTGGTTCGTTTGACGCAGTCCCAGTACCAAACCCAGATTCGTTAAGACGACAAATTGTCTTGCAAACACTCATTCGACAGGAGACCTTGAAAGTTATTAAATAAAACGTTGCATTACTAGAGCGGGAGTTGTATCTCGTTGACCACTACCAACCTAAATCTAGTAGCTTACCTACCTAGACATTTCCTTCTACCTCGATGACCGGATCAATTTAATCAACTGTTTCATTTCCGACACCCACCGGCAGGATGTTTGCATCTCCAATCCAGGCTGCTACAATATAGTGGCCCATCCTCGCTGATATAGGTTCACAACTGACTTTTGGAAGGGTCCAATTCAGCACTACACAAATTGGAGGATGAGGCAATGAAGTGGGATAAAGGTAAATGGTATTACAAGAAAGTTTTTCTCAAGGGGAACTCTCACATCTCACTGGAGGTATGCCATCGCCCCCAGTAACATGGAAAGAGCCAATCCCATGCAGATTGTGCTTCCAGAGAGCGCCCCGCCGGTTAATCCAGAGCTCGTACCAGTCAAGTTGCTGCTTGATGCAATCTGAGCACCTCAAGCAGGGGAACTGCTGGTGGATGGAGGTGCTCCGGAAACAAGAGATTTCACAATCGACCAGGAAACTGCCGCGTCCACGGATGTATTACCTTGCTGTTAGGGAAGGAAAAGACAGTGCCGTTGCTAGAAAGTTGAACAGGGGAGTTGGTGCCAACCCAGTGCTAAAATGTAGGACAAGATACTTGTCAACGCTCTGCCACCAAAGGGCACGAAGTCGATGTGGATGTTAATACCCATGTGCACGTCAAACATGCGCACAACTCACCTGGCGCCAAGCACCAGTGCATGTCTATCAATACTCAATCATCAATAGAATACATTACAGACGAGCAAGGGACACACCACTACGATTTCCGAAGCCATCCGTTCAAACGGTCCCAAATGTATTGCACACTCTTTTCGTAGACTTTTTCAGAAAACGCAAAGGACACTCGATGAACCCCCGTCCCCTGTTTCCACGACGAGCACAACTTAGACGTGCTGGTCCTGATGCACGCGTTATGAAGAAAGAGCTGAGCGCTGCACGTAGCCATAAATTATCGAATCAGCAAGGAAAAAGACGACCTTGTAAATCGACTTGCATTCGCGTGTCTATCCCGACCCTCTGCGCTAATAGTCAAAGGAAACTCAGTAGGAAAGGTCATGATGCTCCGCCTTGATAGACACCCGCGATGGAATAGAAAGAAAAGGCAAAATAATTGCCCAAAGTTGACGACCTAACAAATAAACCATCAGCGCTTGATACCAAGACAGGCTGGACCAAAGCAATGACAAAAGTAATGGGACCCTGTGTAAGCAATCACCGCCGTTGATGACATGTACTACAACTCCAGGATGTTGTCAGGGGTAAAATCCACCATCAGCTATCGTCGGACGTCTTATATTTGTCCGTGGAGCTCACATCATGAACGTTACCCAGCTGCAGAACAAACGGGCGGCCCGGTCGATCAGATACCTAATTATCGGTTATCGAGCAGCGTGCTGCACCTCACCGCAATTCAAATGCTGACCGGGTTTCCTCGACTACGGCTGTAGCACGATGTACTAACGTCCAACTATAGATGACGCATGTGAGGTGATCGATTCATAAAGAGGTATTTCGAACATGGACCAGCAGCGCACGAGGTAAGGGCCAACGAAACCAACAAAACCGTGGAAGCAAACCCCGCTACGACGTTTTCCGGAAAGTGGCAATGGCTTACTCTAGCCACACCAGGGCAAAAAAAATGCCAGCGACCAACGTGATGGAAGACTACGAAAGCATCTCACGAGCGTCAACGCTCTCGTGTCCCGAATAGAATGAGCCTTACCTTGAGGGTTGCGTGCCCCGCAATCCGTCGCACGGCGAAACGGCTTCGATCAAGCCTTCTTTCGGAGTCGACCTGCGGCACATTATGACTTGCGCGTGTACGCAGAACAGGCAAGGCACGGACACGGGAACTCTAGGCGATACAGTAGGACCTGGTCCCCCTGGGCCAGAAGCACATCGGGTCAGTTTTGGATAATGTGATGCGCTGCCAAGGCGGTCGTGTGTAATAAATCGCCAGGGCGCGCATGAACAAAATGACAACTTTTGCACTCGGACTTTGTCATCCTATACAGTAGAGAATGGCGCCAGGAACACAGCGTTGATGCGAAAAAAGACGTACGGAACGTACGGAATGGAAAGTCTTACGTCGGTTTAGAAATTTGCAGTCAGACTCTGCTGGCGGCCTGACCGGTGAATAACGTCCAAGTATTGTCCGATGCACCACAAAATCGCTCCATTGCCGTGTGGGCAAACGAAGAAGATAAAAAGGACACTCACTTTCCAGTTTCTGCTGATCAGCTTTCGAGTAAAGCACCGCCGCGCCAGATGGATGTCTCATACAGATAGAAGACAGTTGACCCATGTAATGCTCGGGCAGAGTTGAATTACGTTAATGTTCATGGCTCACAGCGTGCGGCCAACCTGCACGAAGACAAATCAAAGCACAGAGATTGCGAAAGCAACAAAATAAAATAGTAATACAAGGCATCACGCATAGGTTGTATACAAATCCATACCACGTTTTTAAACACCTTCAAGACTTTCTCGGCCGCGTCGTACTCTTCTTTATTTGCTTGCTTATCTTTTCCTTTTCGAACCTATCAACGCCGTCGGGTCCAACCGCGTTACACTGTGACTCACCTGTGCCTTCGCTCTTGCCTTCCTACCAAATTTCTTCTCTCGTTCGGATGGTTCGCCGCCCTCCTCTTCGTTATTGCTCTCCTGACCGATTTCGCTCGGCACAGAACTAGAGCGTCTCGGGGATGTCGCTTTCTCTGATAGATCAAGAACCGATTCCTCATCAGATGATGGTGGTTCTTCTGATTCTGACTGATCACTGTTCCATCGCGCCGCCTTCTGCATCTTGGCACGCCTGTCAAGAAGTTTGACGTCAGCGGGAAGCTCTACTGTGTATCGCCCAGGAACCCACTTTTGCGTGCCGTTTGCGCGAGCTCGAGAAGCTTTGCGCTTGACAGGCGGGGACTTGCCATGCCTTGCCTCTCTTGGTTCCCGTTTCTTCTCCTACAGATCAAGGGTGCCAACGGATCAACAAACAGCTGTGCAATCGACTTTTCACGCACCTTTGTGGCCGCGGCTGGCTTGTGCCCCCTAATCTCCTTCAGCCAAGCGACGGTTTCCTCGGATAGATATTGTGTTTTAACCACCTGTGCCGTTTCTCAGTACGATCCCCCGCGCAATTCGTCCGGTTACGCGGCCTACCTTGGCGACAGCTTCTGGATTCGGAAGCGCACGCAGAATGTCCGAGGGTAGTTTGACTTTACCGGGGTAACTCTGAAGGGTCCACAACCGAGTTTGCGCACGGGCCTTGATCAGCTCCTGTGCGAGCTCTGCCGTCGTATAGAGGTTCTAAGTTCAGTAATACGCAAAAGGAATCAACAAACATTTGCAAGTCGAACGAAAAATCTTCGCACCTCGCTGTATGTATGTGATTCTGAGTCGCGCACGGTCTTGGTTTTCAGTGCAAGATGATAAAGGAGCGCAATGTTATCAGAATTCGCGATCAGATCGAGGTAAAACTCAATGTATCTGAAGGGCAAGATGAGCGCATAAGAGTGGACTCAGCCAGGAATGGGTCGAAAGCCTACTTCGCCATCTCTTGGATGTTTTCGTGGGCGGTAGAGAAATCGGGATGATGGGCGAGAAGATGAAGAAGTCGGATGAAAATGATTTCTAGCTGATCAACGCGTGCGGCGGGTGGAATAGATCTCGAGATAAAGGAAATATAAGCTACAGCCTGGAAAGGGCTTCAATGTTCAGCGCCAAATTTCGCGGACTAGGACTCACCCGGTCTCGAACATCGGCCTCAGGATCATGAATTGTGAGGAAGGGTATCGTGTTAAAGCGCGGCGGGAGTTTACGTGCGGTTAGCATAGACACGAGTTTTGTTAAAAAGATTATTCGGACATGATAACATGGGTCCTAAGCGGATGCACATCGCCGTCAGCAAGTACATCAGTTTGAGGAGACCCCTTACCTGGACTGTGATCGCTAGCCATATAAAGTTGCTATTTATCACGTTTGCAAACGCTTCGACGGTAGAAAGGTGTAAAAGCGACACAGCAGCTTGTAGTCGCATGCGTGACTTCACCGGCGAACTAAGTGTGGCACATCAGCCTCGTGTCCCAAGTAACATGCCCACTCAAGAACCTAACCTGTCTGGCGCATCTGCCAAGAATGATCCAGAATGCTCAAGCAATGTTGAAAACATTTTAAGCGCGGGTGTAGCAAGCTCCAGTGCGGTTGAGGCAGGCACACTGGCAAGACATCGATTCCGACAAACTTTCAATGCGAGGATCCTGGCCTTTTGTATTGGTGCCATGTCGTCATCTTCCACCCAATCGTCATCAACGTCCATTTCCTCCTTGATCACGAAAACAAGTCAGATCCCAATCTAAGGAGAGAATCAAAGTGCAGCATCCTCACTGGATCTTTTGACCGTCGACCCATGAGCAATTTCTTAATCAAGAATGCCATGATAGCGTCATTCCTATGTTCGAATGCGTCGGGTTTGAAGCGCGCCATCTGTGCTAAAACAGTCGTATGGGCAACAAGCTCCTCGGGCGTGGCTTCCGAAAGCCTCTCCGAGATAGACTTCAAAGCAATGAACAAGTTTCAGATTCGAGCACTGACAACGACACGTACTTCAATGATGTCCACACAAGCATCTTCATGATCCTTCAAGGAAGCTAGTAAACGGGTTGCAAACTTGGCAACTCTCGGATTTTCTCCAAGCGCAAATCGCGTTATGCGTTCTAGCGTTCGTCTTGGGCGTTAAACCACCACGATGTTCACATCAGCGAATTGCCTCGAGATGAAGTAAAGAAACATACTTGTCCAGTGCCGCTTCGGATTCATCAGCTTTTGCCACAGCTGCGAGTGCATGCATGCCAACCTCCACCAGATTCACGTTCCTCTCATCGGCGATTGCCTTTGTGAGTTCGCTGACATGGGGTTTATAGAGAAGCGGACAATGTTTCGATATAAAAGTTAAAAGTTGTTGGGCATGCTTCGACGACGGAGCCGACTTCTGGATTCTCTTGATGAGGGTCGAAATGGACGACTGGTTGACAATACGAAGGGTCGCACGACGAAGAAAGATAGTCATCGTCGAGAGGGTGGATTCGGGCGATTGCTCTACGCGCCGTAGGAACTCGTTTGAGGCTTTTACGATGCTCTTCAGATCAGACTGGGGATCCATACACGTCTTGAGTAGCTTATAAAGCCTGTTCTCATTAGCC
>JBBPRD010000269.1:0-16355 GCA_038092855.1 Boletus piedmontensis
GGGTCCAGTGAACCTCCGGTGTTCGCGACCGCATGGTGAGAATCACTCCAGATTCCTGTTCGCGTCCTCCCACTTTGACCGGCGGAAGTGGAAGCTTCGGCGACAGAGGAAAGAGCGGACTGCGAGTGGTAAGCTCTGGTGCGACGAGACAGCAGGCGCGAACTACACAGTGGACGACGCGTACACCGAAAGACCTGCCAGTGCACAGACATTCAGAGTAGAACTCGCAACGCGAAAACAACTGAAATGCCGTACTACTAGCTAGATTATACTGCCAAGCCTGCACGTGATCAAGATTCTAAAGTACAGTAATCGACTAGCCTTCCTTTCCTCAGATCTTTTCCTCCATCGCCCCCTCACCTCCATACGACGCGGAAATCAGCCCTTTGTCGTCACCCTCTCCAATCTCACCCTCCCAACCATTCTCTGTAAGGTATCTCAAGAACTTAGCATCCTCGTCCGCGAGGTCGACACCCGTCATATCGGGCACGAAGAAGTATGTCACCAGTACACCGGTGACACCGCAGATAGCAGCGATAATGAAAGTCCAGCTTCACCGGCTGCGTTAGCAGGGGGTCCATGTAAGTAAGATAGACATTACTCATACCGTTTTCCGAGGTTATTCTGGATGGGTGTGAAAGCTTGGGTGCCAACTGCAGCGCCGGTCTTCCCGATGGCTGCAGAAAGGCCGTAGCATGTCCCACTAACAATTAGTTTAAGATCTCAGCAACCGAACATGCATGTAGTGACATACCGCACGGGGGTCGCATACGATCTGCGCAAAGGTTATCGAGCTTGAAATAAAACACAGGACCGTACTCACTCAGAACTCGTCAATCCCAACATATCACCCGGTCCCTGCACAAGTATGAGCATATGAACAGAAGTTCGAATACTACGTACCATGTTGCCGAACGACTGCATCAACCCGTAGCTGAAAATAGCCCTGCTTAGCGAATCTCCGCAAGTTCATTCTATTAACTCACAAAACCACAAAAAGAGGTATAATGGTCGTGATTTTATTGTACGAAAGGCCGATGATGAGACCCTAAGAGACGACTGATTGGTAACACGTAGCAGGCTGGGGAATCAGGAAACTTACAAACACTAGATAGCCGGAGAATCCTAACATCATCTAGAGTGATGGTTGAATCATTCCACAGAAATTGGGCTCTAAACACCTACAGTGTTCCTTCTCCCTAGCCGGTTGCAGAGCCAGGCACCGACAAAAACACCAGGCAAGGAGATCGCTCCGAGTAAAAGCTGCCATTCGGCAGTCTTCTTGATATCACTGTTTTGGATTACACTGGAAATGATTGTTCCAGAAAACACGCCGTTGGGGAACGTAACCTAACGGCGGTACACGTTGCTGAAGACCCCAAGAAGCTGAAAAGCTGATGCTTACGAAATCGTAAAGGAACCTGTTAAAAGCTCAGACGTTGCCAAGTCATTTGGGTTTGAGTTCGCACCATGCTCCACAAGTACCAATGAGGGCACGCCAATAATGCTTAATTACCAGGCAATAAGGAACACGACCTGATAAAGGATCAATGATGTTCTCGTTCAGATCAAAATATTCATTACGCTTCATAGCACTCTTCCGATAAAGCTTGGAGCTCAACATCCGCAAACGAAAAACGAGCACACTTAAAGGCAACAAGATGCCAAATCCAAAGCAAACACGCCACACAGTCTGAAGATGTTGTTCCCCAGCTGCGGAGAGCACGATCAAGAACACCGAAACGGCCAATGGGCCACCGAACTGATTCAGGGGTATGTTAGTGAACCGCGAAAGAGGAACACGAGGAGTTACAGAAAGAACGAAATTCGTGACCATGATGAAGACTGCAAAAAAAAAAGTCAAGATGGGAAGATGGGGAACGGATGGGGAGTACCTGGCCCGCGATCCTGGATAGATTTCTCGTTCGCTGCTTCGTTTGCGCTCGTCGACGAGGCGGGATATTCTCCACCGACACCCTACGAGAATCAATGGGAGAGACAAGTGCGCAAGAGTGACCGGCTTACTACGCCGGTGATTCCTCGCGCAATTGTCAGGAACCAAAAGAGACCAAGTGCACTTCCGTTAGCTCCATGAGCGGCAGTTGCAAGAGTAGCACCAAGAACGATGAGCAAGGTGGTGCTCACAAGGGCAACCTTGCGGCCCACCCTATCACAAACCAGGCCAACAAGAACTTGCCCGATAATCGCACCTGATTCAGATCCGGATCGGATCATTTCGATGACGGCGCTCGTTCGCATGTACTGACCAATAAGAAGAGAATTTGATACTCGGGTGGAGACGGTTGATGTGTAGTCCTTGGGGTAAAGTGTCTTAAAGACAACCTAGAGAGGACACTCCAGAACTGACGACGAGTGGATGAAAGATGACCGACGTTTGACATGGTCATTAAGTTGTTCTGATCTGAAACACGACTATTCAGCTGGTTTCCGCACGAGCATGGAATAAAGATTTACATCCATCACTGATCAAACCAAAACCAGATGCGAGGATAGTGGCCCAAGCGCTGAGCGACTCCTTTTCATTGAGTTTATGGGCGGTTGCTTTGAGATCTGTTTCATAAGCGTCGACAGAGATGTTCCGAGGGCGGCCGGTCTGGTCCTCCTCTGAGAAGCCGACATCTTTTCCGCTCGACATGAGACAACACAGGAAGGTCAAAGCCGAGGGCAGAAGGCTCGAGTCAAGACATCACAGGGAACACGAGTGCGAAGTTTTATACATGGACGCACGTGTTGTATTCGCTGATAGTGGCTTGCACGGCGCTGATTAGCGCTGTCATTTTGAAGGCACACACCTCTGAGGGAGAGCAGCCTCAGAAGAGAGTTACCCAAACTTGAGTGGGGCCCGAGATTGGTCCGCATCATGATTCAAGGTATAAACGACCTGGTGTTGGTCGGCACGAGACCCACTGGCGGGGGCACGTTCGTCATAGACATGTGGGGCCTGCCACGCCGCACGGCTATCAACCCTAACCCCAGTAGTGATAACTGTAAATTTAGGGACTAACAACAAATTAGTTAATTTTCTCATACTCTGATTCGACCGTGCTCAGCTCAAAACTTCTTCCCCGTACAAGATGGCCACCCCAAACAGTACTTCGCATCTCAATCTCGACGACGAACTCGATTTCACAGACATTGAGGCAAAGTAAGCAGCCTTTTGACGCGTATGCTGCAATGTTCATTATCACTCCCAGATATCACGTTGCCCTCGATGATGGCCTGGACAATGTAATCGTCGTAGATGGTGTGCCAGTGATTGATAAATTGAAACTCGACAAACTTCTCGCGAAAATTTCCAAAGAGTTCACTAAAAAGGGTGCTGCTCTGAAACCTGAAAATATATTTGTCCCCTGGGACAATGCTTCAGGGAAGAGCAAGGGGTATGCCAATACCATTTTTTCCGTTTGGTAGCATTACTGATTGGCTACTCTCCAGTTACATATTCGTCGATGCAGGGAGCGCAGATGCAGCAACATTCGCGATCAGCGCCCTACATGGACACCCTTTCGACTCAAAGCATACATTTCTCATCAATCGGTTTGTCGATATAGAACAGTATGCGAACATGGATGAAACGTACGTTGAACCGAAGATTGAAGAATTCCATCCAAAGGTTCGAAGATAAAGATAATTTCTGTTGCTGTATTGATCTTTCGCGTAGGAGCACCTTCGGGCTTGGCTCGCCGATCCGCAAGGGCGTGATCAGTATGTCACCTACCGCGGTGATGATGTAGAGATACATTGGCATGGCAAACCATCTCAGTGTGAAGTTGCATATTCGAAAAAGGTCTGCCTTACAGTTGTAGCACTCGACATCTTTGACGTGTTTCCCAGAACTGGACCGAGCTCTATGCCTCATGGTCTCCTCTTGGTACATACTTTGCAACTCTCTTCCGCCAGGGTGTCCGCCTATGGGGCGGTCCTTCTTGGGAGCCCCAGCAACGATTCGCTCACCCTTTTGTCAAGTTGATCGATTTTTCCCCTTGCGAAAATTATCTCGTTACTTGGTCTCATGATCCTATTACTGTGTCTCCAACTCTACCTCAAGGTCCCGAGTACTTTTCGCCGGAAGACGAAGGCAACAACATTGCCGTCTGGGATGTCAAATCGGGCCACCTACTCCGGACTTTCCCTACATCTCTTTTTGAAAGCGAAGATCCTCCGGTGAAAAAACAAATGCAATGGCCCGCGTTCAAATGGAGCGCCGACGACAAGTATGTCGCCCGAGCGACACCTGGTCAACAAATCAGTGTATATGAGCTCCCTAGCATGGGTCTCCACGATAAGAAGAGCTTGAAGATTGAGGGTGTTGTTGACTTTGAATGGTGTCCTCACGGCGATAAAGATAGGGATGATACTGAGAAGGCAACCAGAGCAGACAAACCACCGAAGAAAACTCGGGAGAATATGCTTGCATACTGGACGCCTGAAGTGGCTAATCAACCCGCGAGGGTCACCCTTCTGGAGTTTCCTAGCAGACGGATTCTGCGCCAAAAGAACCTATTCAATGTTACAGAGGTTGGTGCGTTGACTAATTGGAAAACAAATATTTGATGGATCTTTGTTAGTGTAAGCTTTACTGGCAAAATCATGGCGACTTCCTGTGCGTCAAAGTCGACCGTCACACGAAAACGAAGAAATCAATCTTTTGTAACCTTGAAATATTTCGCGTCCGTGAAAAAGACTTTCCGGTGGAGGTGGTGGAACTCAAAGGTTAGCTCACTTTCCCTGGACGTTCGCTTGTGCTGACTGGGCATCCAGACACCGTAACGGATTTTTCGTGGGAACCTAGAGGCGAGCGATTTGCCATCGTTTCGAGTAGTGACGCGAATCTCGGTAACCCGGGTCCGGGTATCACCATCAAGACTGACATTAGTTTCTATCAACTCGACCGAACCAAGAACGACTTCAGGCTTCTACGTATGATTCATAGTGTTGTGTAGCCTTTTGCGTTGCTGATGTTCTATGTTAGGCGCGCTCGCGTCTCGTACTAGCAACACCATTCGGTGGTCACCGCGGGGACGACATGTGGTGCTTGCCACTGTAGGGTCATCTACGAAGTCTGAGCTTGAATTCTGGGACCTCGATTTTAACAACGAAGAACGCAGAGAAGGCCAGACGGCGGAGTGGGGCACCGGTATCCAGCAGCTCGGTTCAGCGGATCACTACGGAGTTACAGATGTAGAGTGGGACCCGAGTGGGAGGTACCTGGCGACAAGTGCGAGTGCATGGAGGCATACGGTAGGATTTACGGTAAATGACCACTGACAATTGCTGACTGGAGATTAGCTTGAGAACGGATATGCGATCTGGGATTTCCGTGGGCAAGAGCTCGAGAAGCATATCCTAGATCGATTCAAACAATTCATATGGCGACCTCGCCCACGCATGTTACTGACGAGGGAGCAGCAACGACAGATCCGTCGAAACCTGAAGGAGTACAGTCGTACGTTTGATGAAGAGGATGCGGCAGAGGAAAGCAACGTCAGCGCCGAGCTGATTGCGCATCGTAAGCGGCTGGTTGACGAATGGAATGCATGGCGGGCACGTTGCAAGCGTGATATTGCGGAAGAGAAGCGGGGCAGGGGGGAGAGTGTGGAACACGGAGGGGAGGAGGAGGCAAAGGAGGAGATTGAGGAATGGATCGATGAAGTGATTGAACAGATTGAGGAGGAGATGGTCGAGTAACAATTAGGTGGCTGTGTAGCATGACCTTGGCTATCCATTTTGTTGTGATCTAATCAGCTCACTGCTGTCATGTCCCCCATCGAGCTGTCTCCTGCCTCCACCTCATCCACCCTCTGGGCACAACGTACGCACATCTTTTCGCTCTTGCCATGGTCGTGCAATTCATTTCGCTCTCACTGCAGCTTCAAAGGAATGGGTTATTCCCGCCCGACCCAAGCCCGGCCGAAAGCCGAAGAAGGAGACCAGCACCACTGCAACCCTCCCTAAAGACGATATCGTCCGTCCTCCCGTACCAAATACTCGCTCGTTATCTGATTCTTTCCTACAGGACGAGGAATCACCTAGCAGTAGACGTGTGCAGAATAGGCGAGATCTTCCCGCATCCCGCACCTCCGAATGGTGCTAACTTGGTTCGTATAGAGCCGCCCAGCGCGCTTTTCGTGAGCGCAAGCAAACACAACTAGCCGAGCTTCAGGCCCGTTTGCATTCGTATGAACAAGGGGAAATCGAGCGCAATGTCGCTCTGCAGAACATCGCCAAGAGGTTGAAGGAGGAGAACGAGGAGCTCCGGAAAGAGAATCAGATACTACAAGAGAAAATCACTCGAATGGAACAAGAACGCGAGGAATTTTTCGACAAGGACAAGGATAAGAAGCGGGCGTACGACAACAATTCTACGTCTTCCCCTAGTCTTCCCCCGACTGACGACTCCGCGAGAAAGCGGCCCAGGGTCGATGAAGACAAGCAAAAGACTCTCCTTCCTGCTCTCCCTCCGTCTTTCCCATTTCCATCGTCTTCTTTGGTGTCTTCCGACGGCGATGACACCGCTCCGACCGGCGCCTTTTCTCCTGGAGGATACGAGAGTCACTCTCGACGTTCAACCTTTCCCACACCTCCACCAATCAACAATCTCCTTTCATTTACGACGACAAATGAGACAACCAGTACTTCGGACGGTCAAGATCCCGTCAACCCCTACACCTGCATCTTGTGCACTCCAGATGCACCTTGTTTATGCAGAGCAGTGACTCTCCAGCAGGCAACCAATAACAGCGGCAACCCGCTCAATCAGCTTCCTCTCGAAAATGGAAATCACGACCAGCAGTCAATCGTATCATTGGAGCAATCCGTGCAGCTTAACACTCCCCCGACCGCCAGTATGAGTATACTGGATAATTTGCCAGCGTTCCAGGCGCCCGTTCCTATTCGCCGCAGGACGGGTACTGCGAGGGCAAATCCTGTATTTCCGGTCACGCCCATAGCCACAACTTCTTTGTCTTCAGCTTCCAAGTGTTCAGGTGACCCCGAAAATTGCCTGGCTTGCGCCGACGACAATTTCGGCAAGGCATTCTGCCAGGCCATCGGTCACACAGTGAACTCCACCCTGCCTTGTATCGATTGTCCCAAAATAACTAACCAAACAGACAAGATTTTGGTTGGTGGCTGCTGCGGCGACATCAGTAAATGTGGATCGTGTGGTATCGCGCCCATCATTTCCTCCACAGCTCCCTCACGCGGGCCTGAAACCATACCAACGGACGACGCGTGGCGTCAGCTCAAGTCACATCCCAATGTTGCTTTCGCGGACCTGACGTTGTTGGCAGAAGTAGTTGCGCGCAGGTCAAAGTGCACCGGTTCTCGCGTCGTCTTATCACCCGCACTGGGGTCTGTCACATCGGATCACAACCTACGGCTCTCCTGTCACGAGCCAACTACTGCGAGTGAAGACCAGTCTGTATTACTTACGGACCCTCACGAGCATTTCCGCCAAAAGCAGAAGCAACGAGAATCACCACCACAGCTAGTTCCACAACATGTACTTATTGAATGTGGGCGACGGAGGGTGAGAGAGGTCAATGCTGATGGTGTTAGGGAAGCCTTGCGGCTATTAGACCAGAAATTTGCGCACATGCGATAGTACATTCTTGTTGACCTGGATACTTTTTGAAGATACAGCTCATTCCCTTTCTCATGAAATTATGTATGTATTATCCCAACGCTACTTCTCGAGTTACAGTGACAAAAATCCATCAACGGCCCGCCTGTCACACAACCAGAGGATGGGGATGCTATATCTATGTCCACTCCTGCAAAATCTGACGAAGCTTCCGGTTGAAGGAACATTGCTCCTGCGGGGTCAAGGACACCTTCCAAACCAAATCTGGCTTCTCTGATTGACGAAACATGCGCACCAGCTGCTTGAGAGGTGCATTTTTGAGTTTGCTCGGAAACGGCTTTACTTGAGGCCACAACTCAAGCAAAACCTTTCTGGCTACCGAATATGCTCCAACGGCAAAGTACGCATGGGCAAGAGCGTCAATGGCTGGTACGTCAGGCGGAATGCCAGCAGCGACCATCGTCCGGAAAGTCCTCATCGCTAGCTTAGGTTCTCCCTTGCGTGCGTAGCCTGAAATAAGCACCGTCCACATCACCACATCTGGCTCCAAACTCGCTGCCTTGGCAGATCGCATGACTTGTTCAGCAGCCTGCATGTCTCCAGCCCGCATAAAACCATCCATAAGAGAGATATAGTGATGACGATTTGGATGCATGCCCTTGTCGACCATATGGCGAAATACAGAATTCGCGGTCCCGAGAGTGGAGTCGGCGATGGCTTCGTGCTTGAGCCACATCGCGAAGGTGGCCCGATCACTCTTTACGCCTTTGCGGGAGAGAGCGAGAATGGTCGACCGGATACAGGAATCATCGTGTGGATGATGATGGCTAACGCTGGGATCAAAGTCTTCGGAATTGAGGATGTGACGATTCTTCGGGAACGTGGACGTACACCGCCTTGTCGACGAAAATTTCGCGGCAGTAGCATCCCATCCACTACCATAAACCGTGTGCTTCTCTCGGCGCAATGCATTACGAAGGATGATATTGAGATGTCGGATAGTCAGACCATGAGCCTTTCGTGACATGCTGCGCAGAATCTGGGTCAGCCGGCATGTTTCGATGTGTTTGATACGGTCGAGGTAATTGAGAAACACTTCGATGGTGGCTGCATTTGATTGAATACCGTTGGACCGCATGATACGAACGATGAATCTTGCGCCCCTAAGTCCGCGGATCTCCATGACTCGGGGCAGGACAGCATTGAAGACGTGTACGGTCAAACCAATGCCCTTTACGTCGATAGGGAGTTGGGATATGCTTTTCACGCGGAGGAGAGCGAGTACACTCTGCGCATCCGCATCTGATTCGAGCATCGCAGCCAACAAGCTCACAGCCATGTCGTCATGACCGCTGAGACAGTAGGTACGAATAAGAGCGGCTACCACACCGGAATCGAGTTTGACACCAATTTCGACCATACGGTTCAATACTTTGTGAACTCGATGGAATTGTCGCTGGTTGTTCAAATAATTGATAAGGATGGTGAACGTAGCCGCATCCGGGTGGATCATGGGTATTCTTCCGGATGAAGGAGGAAAAGTATCGATGAGGGAGGATACGACGCCGTCGGCCCCTGTGGTAATGCCTCTTGGCTGATGGATAGTTTCTCTTCTGGAAGTCACAGAGGCGATCATTCGGTTGATATGTTTCGCGGCACTGGATTCGTCGCCAACGTCCAGGAAATGTTGAATAATGCTGTTGAGCATTCGAGTGGATGTTCGAACATCGACATGATGCAAGGCCTCGAACGCTCGTGCGTGGACCTGAGGGTCCAAGCCTAAGGATCGATATGTGGTAACAACGAGTGCGTGAGTAGAGGCATCGACGGGAAAACCGGCTTTCTCCATCAATTGCAAGGATCTTTTGGCAGAATGCAAATCCTGGTTGCGAAGGTGTCCGGAGACGAGAAGATGAAATGTTCTTCGAGTGGGTTGAACATTGTCCCGGGCAAATTCTTCGAGCACGTGATCTAAACGACCAAAGCGATGGCACTCCATAAATGCTCTTATTTTCCAATTGAGAAGACGAGCTGTCGTCTTGCCACATTGATCCTTTGCGAGGGCCACCAGGGGGGGAATTAAAGACCAGTACTCCTTGAGGGAGAGCTGATGAACGACGGTTTCGAAATGATTCGGTTTGAAACGACAGCCTAGTGTGTGCGCAAGGATCATTAGGGAGTGAGCTCGCGACGGCCGGGAAGTAGATGCTAAGAACTGTGCAAGACGCCTGGCAGACTCCCTCTGGCAGATGTACCGGTGCAATTTGGGGGAAGCGTTGATATCTGACGTGATGGCCGTGATTTCCTCTTTCGTCGCAGACGAAAAGGCATCGATGGTGTATATTATCCCGGAAGGGAACTGACCGCGATGCCTGATTGGAGCGCATGGACGCGGAGGATGCGAAAGCGCGGACGATGAAGGCATTGTTTCCGGACACGTCAGGGAGGGCCCTTGGTAAACGTGAGTGAAGGGACCCTGTGGGATGTGTCGCGTGTAGTCTTTGCTGATTGCAAGTGCCTGCGGGGCTGACGGCGCGCATGACGAATGGAGATAATGTATAGGACAGTCGTGACGCTTTCCGGCGACGAACAGGGCTTGCTTGGCGTGGTGCTGGCTGTGGATACGGCCAACTCCCCTTAGCATGGGCAGCCAGAATGTGTGAGGTTGTCACGTCCACCACGGTGGTCTGATGAACCTGAAGGGATGGAGGATGAGAAGCCGCATAAACCTGGTGTTGAAGTGAAGGAAGGGTACCTGCTGTAGTTGAAACGAGTACTCTGAAATATTGATGGGCACCCAACGGACCAACTTCAAGTTTGCGCCGGGGATAGCCGGAGGATTTCCACGCTCAGGAGCAGTCCAGACTATCGGAGTTTTAAATCTGAATCGTTTCAATCACCGCGCTGCGGCCGAGTCAGTGCTGCAGAGCTTCGGGCGCCGATTTAATTTAATTTAATTTAATTTAATTTATTCTTACTCAGAGACGCTCTCAGTGCCAAGGAACTTGGATAGCCATACAACTGAGCTGGGCGATCAGCCTCCGAGTCGTCCATGTACGTGAAATGAATGTCAGGAACATCACAGAGGCACAGCAAGTTATTGTCATTGTTCTCAGCCATGGCTGGTCTCCCGCAGGCAGATCACAGGTTCATGGCGGCGCTGCGAGCGGTATCGTGATGTATGGTACACGGACTGTCCTTGTCTATTGACCACGTTCATGTTGGCACAGGGTGACACAATTCATAACGTGGCGGCGAAAACTTCCCGTGGTTCCTCAAGCCAAGCTTCGGCGTTCGGCGTCGTGTCTGAAGCCAGAGGGAATATTTCGACAGGGCTGTGGTCGGCGGTGCGTTGGCCCAATCGTCTGATAGACGGGCGATGATTCCCAAACATAAGCTCGCCCGTGACGTGGAGCAGGAAAAGCGGTTTCCGCCCCAAGCGGAGATGTCCCAAGGCACTGACACGCTTACAATATATTCATTCTGCAGGAATGGCGAGCCACTGCCCGTTCAGAGCGATGCCCACTTGGTCGAGTCATTCTTCACCTCCGTGGTGGGACGCCGCAATCATTCTCGGACCCCTCGTTCTCACTGCTGCTTGTCTAATCTTGTTCCTCCGATCCCGTCAGGTTCCCGTCTAGCCACTTACGGCCTCAAGTTGCCTTGCTGTCACAGATCTAACCTGCAGCAACACTGCAGTGCCTGCGACATGTTTCAACGCCGGCGCTATCACCGCGACGGAGGCTATTCATCCTCGACGATGGCCCAACAATCTCTTCCTTCAACCCCCATTTGTCACTAGCTCCGTATCGGAACGCTATGACTCCAGTCTTGGGTCCGCGTACAGCATGCATATAAAGGCTCGGCTCTTCGTCCCTCCTGTGTCTTCACTCAGTTCCCCCTCTCATGCATTCATCCCATCTTACAATCCTCGAGCAGAGCTCGTCGCTCTACCCATCTGCTCCAGCCTTTATGGTTCCCCAGTCAGATCCCACCACCGGTCAGGTACATGATTGGCTTTCCATATCGTATCGGCAGTTCAAGCAAGATGTCGAATACACCGCGCGCTACTATCGTAGGATGTTCACGTCCGCTGGCATATCGGACGACTCCGTCGTCGGGCTTTGGTGAGTCCTAATCATCCACCCTGCATTGATTTTCTGACCCCGTGTAGGCTTGGTGGGATGACTTACCAGGACGTTCTCCATATATATGGCATCTCAAGAGCCGGCTATATCCCTCAATTATTCAGCATACGACTTCCGAATCCCGAGGTTATCCTCGAACTTCTCGGCAAACAGAATGCCCGTGCTCTGATATACGCCCCCGACTTCGCCTACGCGACACTAAACTTTCCTTTACCAGCTTTTCTTGCAATTGAAAAGGATAAAATGGAACCTTGTTTGCAAGAATTACCACCCCTTTCCCCTAAGAATGGGGATCAGACCGTCTTCGTATTCCACACAAGCGGGTCTACGTCAGGCAGTCCCAAACTCGTACCTTGTAGCCAACGATGGTTAAGCACAATGGTGACAAAGGCCAAGTTGATCTGTGCTCCTCGCGATCCGCAGCGCCTGGATGTCACTACCTGGATGTCAGTCTTGCAGATCATTTGTCTTTGTTGATACTGATCCTCTTCTTGCAGGGGTAGCATGTGCCACATTGCCCAAAACTTCAGTGAGTACGACTTCTACTCCTTTCCTGTGATGATACTGATATTCTCTTCTTCCAAGTGCTGATCGGTGCCCTGCAACACGGAAGCTGTACTATTCAACCCACTAAAATCGCCTTTTCCTCCGAAGAATTGGTCGACATGATCCATCGATGTCATCTTAACCGTTTAAATCAGTTCGCTACCTTCCTTTCCTCCCATCTTCGTAATGCCCGCCTGCATCCGAAACTTTTGGAGCAACTTCGGAGTCTCAGCGAGATTATCTATAGTGGTTTGCAGCTCCATCGTGAAGATGAGGAATTTGCTTACTGCAATGGGCTCAAGGTCAAGGTAAGCTGCACAGTTTTGGAATACAAGGTCGCCCTTTTGAGCGCTCCACAGAGTCTCTTCGGAAACACGGAATGTGGCGCTATGCTTCTCTCTATAGGTGGCAGTGGTCAGGACGCTGCACTGCTTCGTGCTGTCTCGAACACATCTTACGCGTTTATTCCCATCGACGCCACCTCTGGGCATCAGTCATCAACACAGTTACTGGAACTAGTCATTTTGGCTGACTCGGATGATTGTCCTGATCTCTCGCTGAGGGGTCCCGATGGCCATTTTCATACCGGTGATTTATTCCAGGAAACGGCTCCAGGCCTGTACACTTTTTGCGGTCGTAATGACGACTGGATAAAGAGCGAGAACAGCCTGCGTTGCGACACCAAGTACGTTCCATGTCACTCCAGGGTTTGGGGGCCGTTGATTAACGAACTTTTTCAGAGCCATTGAAGACAACGTTCGCACGACCTGTGGCGACCTCATTGAAGATTGCATCGTTATTGGCACAGGCAGGCCATCACCAGCGCTCTTTGTCGAACCTGTCCCCGGGATAGATCACACCAAACTCAAGAGGGAAATTATTCGCAAAACCCGACCGTTCCACAACAGACGTTATCTCCACGAGCGTATCACCTCCCCCGAGTTGATTATTGTGGTCCCATCCAAGTCACTTCCCAGGACTGTGACGAAAGGGAATATTAGGCGGCGAGCGGTCGAAGAAGCTTACCGGGTGCACTTGGACAATATTTACTCTTCTTTGCGATAAACTAAAGTGCTCGGACATTTGGAGCTAACTTACACGTCCAGTTATTTGTTCCGCGTTACTTTAATCTCTGCATATACTCATCGATAATTACCCTAAACACAGTATTCGTAATCCTCGTGGTCGCTTACGCACAGATAATTGTGAAAACTAATGTGTTGTAGCTATTCACTACAACTCGGAATGGGATCGAAACAGGATGTCGACAGTCATGTTACGATATCAGTCTTGAACTTGAGGTTGGACATGGATATCATCGTTTGTGATGTGAAAGGTGAAGGGAACAGTGTCCTGAGTTCCAGAAGACCTTGTCAAACAATGCACTCGTCTGTTGTCGATGATCCCATCCTTATGATGCGCTTCGGGGAGTAGCACGTCGTCCAGTGGCGCAGTAGGGAATGGATTGGATGACGGAGATGACAAGGTGATACGGTGGGCAAGACGGAACGGAGATGAGGAAGAATGATCGATAATCCTCGATACCTTGGCGCCAAGGTCTGCGATGCCATCCTCGAGAACAGGGAAGGGATGGAGATGCTGCTTGTACAACGATTCGGAGCGGGATGGTGCGGAGTTGAGCACCCAGTTTGTCAGAACGGCGAGTGGGCCATGCGAGCGCCGCACACTTTGGATAGCGCTCAAGACGTGACGGAGCGGGGGTACCATGGGGATATTGATATTGTTGACTTTCTCAGGGGCAATATTGCGCAACTGCTCGAGAGAAAAACGATCAGCCCAGTAAAAAGTGCTGATAGAGTCTATGGCGAGGACGGCTATCTCTTGATTTGGCATATGGGATGAGTGGTATGCCGGGAGATTCGCGATCGAGGCGGCGAGTTGAATGAGGGACGTCGGACGAAATAAGTGCAGGCGTGCGAGAGACCGCCGGACGCTTTCCTGTGGGTCGAGAGCGCTGAACGGCAAACGGGACATACGTGAGAGGAGAAGGTGGCGAAAACGCTGAATGTCGAAGGAGGTGTCTGTGTCGTAAACGACGGCGGCGATCTCTGTGTCCGTTGAGGGGGAGACGGGAACGAGGAAGGACAAGAGGATGTGGTAGAGTAGATGGGTCTTGCCTGACGAGGCCGGGCCTTGGATCTCGATCACGTCGCCGCGATTGAGTGCAGGGAGGGCGGGTATCGGGGTAAGCGGGGACGCTGTGGACGAGTGAGGCCATCAGTGCGGGTACGAGTATGAATCTGACTGTGCCCGCACTGTGTTGTCTGAGGGATGTCAGGAGCTGGGCTCAAGGATGAGCTGGGGTAGGAGGAGGAAAAGAAAAGGACGTACATTCTGAAGGGACTCGGTGTGGATGGAGTCCATAGCCGCGTCGTTGCCACTCTGCATCCAGCTTACATGACATCCCGCGCTACTCCCCCGCCCTCCCGCAGATCGCCCCACAGTAACCCCACGTCCCCTCCGACCACGACGGGGACGAGGACCACTACTTCAGCCCGTCCTACACGCGCCCCCGCCCCCGCCCTCACCGCCGGTGTCTCCCGTCGCACCTCCATAAAGGGCACCACGTCTAGCTCGCTGGGCTCGACCCCCGAATCACGCGAGGTCTTGTCTGCCTCCCTCAAGCACGAGACAGAACAAAAGGAGCAGGCATGTGCTCGTGTCGATCCATCTTCTCCCCCTTCTCACCTCCCGCCCCTTCCAGCTCTGGGTCCAATTGCAGAATAAAGACCAGATCATCACCACCCTCACCAACGAAAATGACAACTTGTCGTCCTCCTTGTCTGCAGCCGAAGCCAGGCTCCATGACCTCTATGCTGATCAGGCCCGCACAGAGGAAGAGATGGCTGCTCGCATCGAAGTTGCCGAGAAATTGAGGACCCAAGTGCGTGAGCTAGAGAAGGAAAAGAGAGATATCCAAAGACGCTACAACGAACAGGTCCCCATCACCTTCTCCCCTGATAAGTAACCCACTAAATCATTACGTCTCTTCCAGACATCAACCTTCGAAGCCGAACGTCAAGCCTTTTATGACAACGAGCAGCATCTCAAGTCCCGCATTCAGTCTCTCGCCCATGCCCGCAAGCAGGTGGAGCAGATTCGACCTGTCGAAACTGAGCCCGAAATCGTTCCAGAGCAACCTCATTCCCCATCTGAGTCGCCCGCAGTATCCTCACTCCATGTGCAGGCTCTCGACGACTCCGATGGCGAGCCAGCAGAGATGACCGCTCTTCGCCTTGAGCTGTCAACACTCTCGACCTCGTATTCGTCGCTACAAAGCACCCTAATACTTTTGCAGACACAGCTTGTCGACTTGAAGAGAGTTAACAATCAGTTGCAGGAGGACAACGAAAGTTACATGATTTTGCTGAGGGAAAAGACGCTTAGCGGACAATTCGACCTCATGAAGCAAGTTGGTGGTGCTCCCAGTTCGGCATCGGGCGTGGAAGATGACGAAGACAATGTGACCGACGAGAACGATGCGGGCTCCCTGAGAAGCAATGCCAGAAGCACCCTGGATAGAGTGGAAGAAGAGGCAGGAGAGGACGCGCTCAGTCACTCGTCCGATCGCCATCATTCCGATTCACCGCGTCGCCCCCACGCACGACATGCTCGTCGAACTGGATCTGCGACACATTCTCCTGCTAGTCCCCCCAGAGGCGAATCCTTAGCAGACCTCCCTATCACCGGACCCGGTCTCGACCTTGCAGCGGAATTAGGCCGTGCAGAGAACCGAGATAACCTCTTGGGAGAGCCAATCGATGAACGTTCTGTTCTTAATGCCAAGGGCCGAAGGAAGAAGAACCCCACGGATGCAAGAAAGGTTTCCACTTCGGAATCCCACGAACAGATTTCATCCTCGAATGATGTAGAAGCGCTGCGCATGGAAGTTAAATCCTTGAGAGATGCAAACAAAGCATTATCACTGTATGCCTCGAAGATCATCGACCGGATCATTGCAGAAGAAGGCTTCGAGCACGTCCTTGCTGTGGACTACGAGAAGCAACCGAAAGCAACCCCTGTGACTGGTGACT
>JBBPRD010000270.1:0-16295 GCA_038092855.1 Boletus piedmontensis
GAGCCGGATACGAGATCACCTTTGGTAAGAACACTTCCTTCCCCGGCTTCCACGACGATACCCATCCCGAAGGCACGCATCACCTCGCCGATCTGAACAGGAGGGATGTAGCTACGCACGTCCCTCAGCCACCCACGCATAGCGGGGTCGAGGGAGAGATAGGTCACTTGAACAACAACCTGTCCTGCCCCTGCCTTTAGGACATCCTTTGAAATAGTCTGTGACTCAAAGGTGTCGGGGAGGATGTCCGCTTCAGGGCGTTCACGGAGAACGATGCGAGTGAATGAGTCGGATAACATGACGTGAGTCGCCAACTTCGATTTTGTGAAAAGAGATATCAAAGGAACCTGTACGAGTGCATGGAAGACTTGATACGAGTGTTTGCTGGTTACTCACTGGAACACCTGCACACGGAATCCGCGGTTGTCCCTGCTTAAGATATCTGGACTGTGTGTGACAGGAAACGGGGGCAGGCGCAGGGTAAAACTGCCCGACTATATCCGTCGTAAATGCGGCTTAGATACAAACAGTAGTCAGCGCGCGGGTAGAAAGGGGGAAACATGCTGCAAGTGGGACGGTTGGTCAGACTCGCAGTCGACCTGATCCGAAGAGCTTACCAACAATGAAGAGGAATCATGTGATGTGGGCTTCAAAGTTGCAAGCCGGATAAAAGACTTACATAGCACGTTGGGTTGAATATTCATGGGCCAGAGACTCAGGGCAAGATGATATGAAAATGAGTCGCAAGTTGGTACTGCTGAAGAATAATATTGCTAAACATGATCTCACACTGCGGAACAACACCAAGAAAACAGCCATACAGACGTGATAGATACAGGCAAAACATGAATATTCGTGTGCTTGCATTCCAAGTCGACATTGGAGAAACATAGGTGAGCATGTGAACGACACCGGTCCGTTGAACGTCCGAGACAAGTTGCGATCATGACCGACGGATCATTGGGGCGGGTAACAAGCCCATCAAACCAAAGATGAGGGCGTATAGTCCAGAGGCTGCATTCAGAATCAGTGGATAGTTAAAGACAGAGCGTAGTAGAGAATACCTCCGATGGTGCCCTTCAAGTATCCTAAACTTGACCATCTTCCGAGCGTGATGGAAAGCAGTGACCAGCCAGCGACGATGGCGGCGGTCAGAGTTGGAATAACGCGTGAAAGGACGCCAGACTGCCTCCATGAACGATACTATGCAAGATTCTGAGCAGACAATGCAGCTGGTAAGTGTGAAAACTCACGTCGGGTTCAACCCCTCGGAGCCAGTGCACGAGCAGAATATAGAGGAACAGGATGACTACAAGCCCGCCAAGACATGATGCAACAAGTGCGATTGTTCTATCCCAGGTCGATCGTAGCAGGACGGTATGAGCAGGTAGCTTACCTCGACCAGTCACCTGGGGTAGCGTCAGGTGTGGATAGCAGGCCGAAGAGGATGTGATGAGTGTTGAGGAGAAACGTGACGGTGGCGCCGGGAATGATGAATTTGAGCTGACGGAGTGTGTGTTTGGAGAATGCCCGCAGACGTCGACCGGCCATGACCGTGATGGAAGTGAGTCGCTAATGCACGCTTGCCACCTGGCCTCAGGCCCAGTGATCAGCTGAGACTGTAACCACACGTCACACGCTACTCGCTTGCGAATCGACCGCTTGTGCTCGCTGCCCTTGGTGGTGAACCAGATAGCTTGCGAGTTTGTCTACCCGTTGGTTCACAGTCCCAGATTGAGTTCAAGGGAGATGCTGGATCCAGCTGGAGTTGAGCTGATGAGTCAATGACTGCCATATCGAGCCTGGGTGGAAGACGGCCTCAAGTTCCTCCACCAGTGCAACACGACGACGAGACATATTTAATTTGTACTCAATGTCTCGGGGAAAACCGGCCAAAACGCTAGTTATCAAGGTTCCGCGACATGGTGCTCAGCGTATAGGTCTCAAATTCAGCCTGTCGGTCGAAAGTCTCGTCCGGAAAGAATGCGCGGGCAAGTCTACGAAGCAACGACCACGCGTACGCTACCAACATAACAATGACCCACCAGCGGGCGCTCTGGCACAATCAGTCGTCAGTTCATCCCCACGGCACAACGCACGATACTAATTTCGATTGCAGGAAGCTGCCTCGGAATGGAATTCACTGTTGACTAGTGCTCGTGCGCAAAGGGGGCCACAATGGGACGTAGGGACCCAGCAGTCAGTAGAACCACTGCAGTTCCGCCATATACAAGTGTCTGATGTCTGATAGATTCCAAGTTGACTTTGGGTCAGCTCTCTACTACGATCCTACCCCGCTCCTCGACGTGCTAAAACAGCAACGTCCTCAAGAGGAGGACCACATCCAACCTCCCCCACGTCCGGGTTCAATGCAACCTCCGGACTTCCGCCACGAGTCCCCTCGTATTGCTCGAAATCCCTCTGCTTCTGCAGTGCAACCCAACTATGCCTACGGGTCTCCCCGTCACCCACAGCACCAACCAGCACCATTTAATTCGATTCCTCCAGGCCATTTCTATGGTGACCCTCGTACAGCTGGCGGAATGGGCAGTATGTCTCCAGACATTCGGAGACGCAGCGGGAGGGTTGGACCTGATGAAGGATTCATCACACTTCATGGACCGTAAGATCTAGTACCAACAGATACCATGTAATTTGCAGTTCCACATATAAAGTGGCTGCATTCAACCTGCAAATCTAGACATTATGTAAAGCATTTGGGACTACATACACAACTATGCCAGCACCATTTCTTCCAATACATTCTTCTTACTCATTCTGCCCGTTCCAAAAGTATCAACATCACCGTCATGGCTTTGCGGTTACGGAAATCCGTGGTCTTAGTTTCCTGGCGCGCTGGGACTCCTCACCATCTGCTAGGCGTGACCGCACGCGCTTTCCCAGAGTTAAAATGTCAGGCTTTCGCGGTGATTGTTCCTCACCCCCTTCCTGGACGACTTCTTCCTCCCGTGTTGACCCCTCTTCAAGATCTTCGGGTTCCTCGGGCTCTCCTGAACCTTCACGCCCGCTGATCCCCTCAAACCCGGTCCCTTGCTCGCCTGTTGGTTCATTAGGAGGTGTGTTATTGGCCTCCTCTACTGCCAAAGCCACCTCTGCCTCTGATGGTGGGCGACACTTGACACTCCGAGGTTCCTTCATGGCATCTGCCACAGTCATATTTAAGAGCCGATTGCCTGGACAGTCAGGCATACAGCGACGGTGCTTCTTTGGCGAAAGGGCGTGGCGCGGTAGAGAAGCCTGCTTGCGCGGCCACAGAAAGGATTGAGACTCGTTTCGACACGGAAGCGGGTTGCATGTGTGAATGCAGACTTCAAAGTCGATAGAATTAAGACGTAGAGGGTTATTGCTTGTCTGGGGCACAGGGCTCACGCGGATGGATGTGTCGGCAGCAGCTTGTGGTGAAGAAGAAAACACCTAGCTTCCCGTGTGGGCAACCGACGAAAAATGTGTATGGATATTGTCTACTCACGTGTTGTTGTACATCCTGGGCTCCGTTGTTTTCCCCCGATGACCTCCTGATGGGCTTGTTCGCCTCTATGAGACAGGTATACCAAGCAATTAGACGACCAGGTAACACTTACGCGAAATGGGATTTTCAACAAGATCATATCGCTACGTTTGTTCGTGTTCGTACCTGCGTGCGGCTACAAGCATGTGAGACAATCCTTTAAGCTACGGTGGACAGCTATTACCGTCGGAGACTGTATCGAGTTCGACGGTCCGAGTGCAGCTTGATTTTGACTAGAGTCAAAGGAGGCAAGCTGCTCGGGTGATAATTGACTTCGGAGGAGTGCGACCATAGCCTCAAGATCTTGAACTCGGTTTACAGACTCTTGACAAGCAGTACGTTGGTGCTCTACCGCTGCCTAACAGACACGGATGTGGGTATCGCAGCATGTCTCAGAAAATATGGAGAACAAACTGTCTGATCCGCAAGTGCACTGGTCAGCCTTTGAACCTCTTCCTTCTCTGTCTCCAGGAGAGCCCTGCTGTCTTCTGCTGCCTTAACCTGTGTGCTGAGTTCCCTCTCCCGTAGCTCTAGATCAGATGCGCGGACCCGCGCTGATTGAGCGTCCCGTTTCCAGTCGATTCCGTATTTTTTCCATTGTTGCAGCAGCTGCTTAAGCCGAGTTATTTCCTGGTTCGCGAGGTCAAGTTTTTCGAGCGCGTCTTCGAGTTCCGTCTTGGAAAGGTTGGCCTGTAACGTGTTACCGTCAGGTGTACGCTCAGGGGAATGTTGATTGTCAGTATCCGCCTTGGCGAAGGCAAGGGCTGCTCGAAATTGTTCGCTCTGAATCTCCAACGATCGTTGAACACGTTGTAGTTCCTCCTGAAAGATTCGTTCAGTGTGAGGTACGTCAAACGGCCGATACGAAAGTCCCAGACTGCACCTCAGTTGCTTCACGTTTCCTCCGGGACTCCTCCAACTCTTCTTCCTTTACCTGAAGTTCAGCAGCGAGAGCATGACATCTCTCACGAAGACCTTCTGCCACCGACGATCCCTGATCACCCTCTGTTTCAAGCATCTCATTATCGACTTCACCAGTTTCCTCGCTTTGCCCTCCTGCATCAGGGTTCTGTTCGACCTCTCCCTCCGAGTCACCCCAATCTGAAGGATGAATGTCTAGCCGTGCACGAAACTTCGCAAAGGATGCCATGAGGGCGTCGCATCCCATCGCCAACGTTTTCCGCTCATCAGCCCATTTTGCAGAGGACTGTGTGAGTTGGTGCCGAAGGTCAGCGACAACGTGCTCGAGTTCGAGGTTCTTCTGCAAGAGGTCATTGAGATGGGGTCTCAGCCTCGTTGGCGGTGCCATGGACTGTGATTGCCTTTGGTAGTGTAGAAAATGATGGTCCTAAAATGGTTAGAATCCTCTGGCCCGTTACCTCCAGCGAGTTCACCCTCCTCCTCTGGATGTACTGTTAAAGTGGTCGATATTCTCCACGTTGGGCCTTCAAGTCCTTTCACACGAGGCTGCCACATATCTCCAGATGGGAATCATCTACGCCATCATTCGCTTAGCATTGCAACACCAACCAAAGTTTGTGCGCAGGAGTAACCTGGAGTCAGGACAGAGTTTACTGTATACCTATCCCAGACCCTCCACCACGTTCTCGCGACGACGGTAATACGACAAGATGAAGGACACAGAACAGCGTAAATTGTTTAGCTCTCGCTACATTGAATTCCCCACCGGTGACCTTTAAATGTGTCCACCGACGGCTTGCCTTAGACGGTCCGGTCACCAGACTGCTCGAATGGGCCGAATGCGACTCCGATCCGTCTGACGCCCAGATTGGCAGATGCCAGTTTGAACCAGTGGTCAGGAAAAGTTGCTATCAATAGGGCAGTGAGAACTTGCAGATTCTGGAACACACAGAACGGGGTGTAGTACGTGATACGTTTTGATTTACTGCCTGAACTGCATTCCTTATCATCAGCACGGATCAGCAATGTCTTCCACTAAGAAACTTCCATATGGTAAGTTGACTGAATCAGTAACTTGGGATGCATTAACATCTGGAGAACATCAGTGAGGCTTGGAAATTCCGGCTTGAAGGTCTCCAAGATCATCCTCGGTACCATGCAGTATGGTGATAAGGGATGGCAGGAGTGGGTCTTGGGCGAAGAGGAAGCTGTTGAACATATAAAGGCAGCGTAAGTATCACTCGACTTCATTGGTCATGCAGTCGCGGTTTCGACCCTGAGTTGCACAGATACGAAGCCGGAATTCAGACGTTTGATACAGCTGACGTGAGTTTATCCACCGTTCCCTGCTCCATTTATCTGAACCACTCTAGACTTACTCGAATGGCTACTCGGAAGTCATTCTCGGAAGGGCGATTAAAAGACTTAACCTGCCTCGTGATGAAATTGTTGTAATGACGAAGGTGGATTGCATATTATATGTCAAACAATATGGTGATTCGAGTCTGCAGGTTTACAATGTCGTTGGCCGCGAGTACAGCATTAACCAGATCACCGGTCGAAAGGATCCTGATCAGAACGGTTACGTGAACCAACATGGATTGAGTCGCAAACATATATTCGCAAGTGTGAAGAAGAGTCTGGAACGACTCCAGCTTGATTACATCGACCTCCTTCAATGTGAGTATCTAGCAGGTGCGGAAAGTGGTCCCCGTTAACAACTATCCAGGCCACAGATTTGACAAGGAGACGCCAATTGAAGAGACAGTAAGTATACCCCATGGATTTGTGAGTCACTTGATTTCAATCTGAATTTATCCAGATGCAAGCCCTGCACGATGTCGTCAAGGCTGGTTACGTCCGCTACATCGGAATGAGTTCTTGTTGGGCGTACCAGTGTAAGATTTCCACTAGGTAATGTATATCTACATTCACGTTTGGATTCACAGTTCAGGCTATGCAAAGTGAGGATTGAGAGACGTATTTGAACTCAAAGAGTCGCTCACAAGCCTTCAAACAGACTACGCGATATCGAACAAGCTTACGCCATTCATCTCGATGCAGAACCACTACAGTCTTCTGTACCGTGAAGAAGAGCGGGAAATGTTCCCTACACTCAAGATGTTTGGTGTTGGTTCGATCCCTTGGTCTCCACTCGCCCGTGGCGCACTTACCAGACCACTGGGCCAACAAACTAACCGGGGCCAAAACGACTGGTAATGTCATGTTCTTCAAGTTGAGACGTGCTATTTCTCATCTATGCCAGGTTCATTGAAAATTACGCAAACACTTCGTCGTACGAAACGATAATCAAGCGGTGTGTTCCTGGTTAACCTTCATAGTTTATTGTATGTTCACTCGGGTACCCAGAGTGGAAGAAGTGGCAACAAAGAAGGGTGTGAGCATGGCGCAAGTTGCGATTGCGTGGATCCTCACCAAGGACGGTTAGTTCCAGTTCCTGCAATTATCGTTCAACCTGTTCAGCTGGCGCGTCGCAGGCGTTAGTGCTCCCATTGTTGGTACTACCAGCCTGGCTAACCTCCACGACATAATTGGTACGCTTTCCACCTGCAAGGACCGCGACTTCCACGATCTGATGCTTGATTGAAGCGGGTGTCGATGTGAAATTGTTTGCAGAAGAAATCCAGTATCTGGAGGAGGCGTATAAACCAATGGTCGTGCTGGGGCATTCGTGAAGTGAAGAGGCGCACACATAATTACTTACTCTTCACACAAGGACCTATGAGTGCAACAAATCATGGTGTTCCATTCACCCTTATCTCAGCCATATACAAGAAACAGAGGTCATTCATCCAATTTGTCTCCCAAAACGCCAGACAGCTGCAGTGTCGGAAATGGACATGTTGTACTTTGTTGGTCCCAATAAACTTCGATATAAGCCCATTACGTAATCAAGCAGCTTCTGCTGCAGCACGAGGTTGATGAGATCGCCTGGTCGACCATCATAGAGGCGCGTTTAACTTGCAGACGAGATACTGACGTGTTCCAGGTGATATAGTACGCCTCTCTTCTTTCTCCTCTTACGCGACTCTCTTTGTCTTTTTGGCAAGATGATCACGCGTTCACCGGTCAAACCAACCAAGCCTCTCTCGGGGATTCCTGCCAGACGCGCCCCGACGCCGCTGCGTTCAACCCCCGTCGCATCAGCGACGACGTCGATACTTACCTCCACAACCGCCACCGGCTCGACCGCCACCCCCCACGAAGCCATGGTCGCGTCGCAGCTCACGCACATCAACGAACTCGTCCAAAAGAACCGTTCCCTCGAGCAGACAATCAAAAACCTCAATGAGGATCTCTCCAAGTCTACCACTGATATCGCCACGCTCAACGCCGAGCGCAAGTCTTGGGATGGGGACCGCAAGACGTGGGTGGGTGAACGTCAGAAGTGGATGGACGAGAGGAAGACTTGGGCTGAGGGATGTGACACGATGCAGGCGTGCCATCGGATACAACAGTACCGCGTCGCGTGTGCTTTGCGCGACGAGCGCGTTGCTGTGCTGAAAATGCAGGAGGCAGCGAGACAGGAGCACCTCAAAAGATTGCAAAGGGATTACAAGATCACCATGTTCCAGGCACGGGAGGCGGAGCTCGAGGCGCAGATTGAGAAGGTCAAGGAGATTGCAGACCAAGCAATTGAAGTGAAAACTTGCTACGAGGAGTCCGTACGAGAGCTGAAGGCGCGGTCTACACTCCTCACTGACGAGGTAAAATCGAAGATGGCAGAGATACAGGCTGCGCACAGACAGCGTGAACAAGCTGAGGTACGCTCGTCATTAGAGTATCCTTCCAGATTTTGTCATGAGGCTCCTATCATATCCCTAGGACGAACTCCGGCGCCTTCGAGAGGCTCATGCAGACGCAACGGCAACATCCACCGCGACGACCTCCAAGCTCGCTCGTCTCACCACAGAACGAGATGCTCTGGAGGCTCAAGTTACCTCCCTCAAGCGTTCTCTCGAACTTGCTCAGGACGAAGGCACCCAACTTCGCACCCAACTTGCTAACTGGCAAAGCTTAAAGAAGGGAGAGGATACTGTCGCTGAAGAAGTAAGGAAGAAGAAGGCTGAACTTGAACTTGAACTCGGGGAGGCGAAGAAGCGTATCAGCGAGTTCGAGACGCGTGCTGAGGAGACTGACACACTCGAAGCAAAACTTGAGAAGCAAAAGGACCGAGTTGAGAAGCTCAAAAGTGTTCTTGAGGAATGGAAGGTAGAGTATTATGATTGCAGCCCACGGAGCTCGCAAGGGTAATCGTCTCACAGGTGGAAGCTCGAGAGCAAACAGCGGGTCGAGAGACGGCGGAGACACAATTGGCCGATGCGCAGGTACAAATCACTAGCTTGGAGCAGAAAATCGTCGAACTTCAAGCGCAGTTATCCGCTGCCTCCAAGCCCAAGGTAGGTTTCCGTACCTGTTCTCGTTTCTCCGCCTATATATATTCAATATTCATCAGTCATCGAGCAAGAAAGCACCATCTCCACGTGAATCACTACAATCAGACGAGGAACTGGGGGCAGCCCTTTCTTCGCCTTCTACATCCACCCAGCCAACTAAAGTCAAAGACAAATCCAGTAAACCGGCCTCCACACTCAAACCTTCTTCCAGCAGATCTGCCGACGCTCCTGCTAAACCGCGGCCAAAGCCACGCCTTGTGAAAAAACCTGATCCTATTCCTGAACTTCAGGATAGTGATATCGAGGTCCTCGCTTTTCATCTCGCTCCGTCGGCTGTGCCTGAACAGAGTGCAAAAGCGAAAGGCAAACAAAAGGCAGCACACAGCAATGGCAGCGGAAGTGATATCGAAATCGGAGATGTACGGAAGCACAAGAAAGAGAAAACGAAGGATACAAAAAAAGAAAAAGAAAAAGAAACGAGGGAACCGGCAAAGAACAAGGTAGTTAAGCCGAAGAAAACTTCTCCAAACGATGACGCCAACGAAGCACATTCGAAGACCAAGACGAAGGCGAACTCTAGGAAACGTACTTCGCCAGATCCCCCTAACAGATCCAAGGTTAAATCCTCGCAACCCAAGGAGGATGCAGAGGACGCTGTGGCAGGAGAGACGGATGCAGCACCAAAGAAGAAAAAACGGAAGATAAATCTATTTGGTGGTTCTCAACCCGCAACATTCGACTGGAATTCGCTGGGACAGGTATTCCTGTTCTCGCTATCATGGAATGGCTACTTACATGCATCACCATACTAGACCGAGGAAGGGTTGGGGATACCAACACAACTATCACCAATGAAAGCGACGGATGTTGTCCCCCGGCGATTAGGAAGAGCGAGTAAAGGATAGATATTACTGGAATCCAGGTTGAACATATACCGTAGCATACTAGATAATAGAGATATTTGAGACAGTACGCGGTACAATCCAAGTCCTATGGTACATGCCAATGGAAGTGTTGCCACATCATGAAACTCTTCTCAACGTGAATGTTCGTGATCAGAGCGATTATAATGGCCTTTCTCCTATAGGCCAACCTATGTAGTGTCACGGTTCTCGTGTGCCATTGATATGCGGAACGCATATCCAACAACAAAGGCGTGTGAGGCGGCCAGGTAAACGGTTTGGGATGAAAGAAAAAACCAACCCGAACACCTTCAAGTACCGTGCGGAGTTTGAAATTTCCTTTACCCGGACTCGCTAAATAGCAACACATTCATTTCATAGGGGAACTTCGTACTTCGGACGCGGACGAACATGAGCACAACCAAGATGTCCTGGATTGACCGCCTGCGGCTCAGCTTCGTCGGTCCTGCGTTGCCTCAAATGCGCTTGGGCCCAGACAAGAATTCCCCAAATCCAGTCATGGTGAGTTCGGCGCTTCGAGGGTCATTCAATTCAGCGTGTAACGGGAGATCAGATCCAGTTCTTCACATGGGACGCCCAACATCCCGACATGAGCTGGTGGAAACATTTTGAAAACAAATTGCCTCGTCTCGCAGAACTCGGGTTCACATTAGTCTGGCTACCCCCGCCAAACAAAGCGATGAATGGCAAGGTCATAATTTCGTTGCTCTAGACAGGCCTGTTCCTGACGGTATGGCAGCAAGGGCAAGGTTACGATGCTTATGATCTGGTATGTTTAGCCTTCAGTATATAGTTGTGTCCCGCTTCATTCGCCCGGTTCGCTGCACCCCTCAGTGGGATATAGGAGAGTTTGACCAGAAAGGGACCATTCCAACCAGGTGGGGTACCCGGGAGGAACTCCTCAAAGCTTGCTCTGCGGCGCGTCAAAACAATATTGGCGTCCTCATTGATGCTGTACTCAATGTGATTTCTCTCTGCTTTTTTGTTGAACCGACTCATACCCCTGCGTACACTAGCATAAACTTGGTGCTGACAGGTCAGAAACATTTTCAGCCGTGCGCGTGGATCCTAGGAACCGGAACCGTGACCTGGAACCGGAGCATAAAATTAGAGTACGTGGATGACCTTTCCTCTCAGCGTTTTACTCTAGCTCTTGGTAGGGCTGGACAGCCTTCGACTTCCCTGGACGACAAGGAAAGGTGAACATGGCAAATGCATTCATTCGAAGCAAGCAGCGAATAACATTCTCATGACAGTATAGCCGGATGAAGTGGACCTATGAGCACTTTTCAGGTTAGTTTTACCACGACAGTTCTCGTTTGACTCCCTCAGCCACAGCAGGACTTGATCGGGATGATCTAACTCAGACCAATGGAATTTATCGCATATCGAGCAAGAATCACAAAGGTTGGTCGAGACGGGTCGACAATGAGCTAGGGAACTATGATTACCTTCTCGGAATCAATGTTCGTGTGTGGATGGGACCTCATAAATGGCCATATAATGATGGTTTCTGTGAATAACGTTCAGATCGATCATCGGCATCCTGCAGTGCGTGATGACCTACACACATGGGGTTCGTGGATACTCGATGTATGTAGTTGCAATTGGTTACCTTCTCTCGTTTGTTCTGATGCCGGACATCAGGTAACGGGCGGGAGTGGATTTAGGTTAGACGCCATCAAGCACATAGATCGAGGCTTCCTCTTCGAGTTTGTGAGTCGAGCGCGAGTCTGGTGGTTTCACATCCTCACGGGCCCGGTTTACTCCAGATTCAAAGGACTCGTAGCGTGCCAAACAGGGAGAGGCTGTTTGTCGTGGCCGAATGTTGGACCTTTAAGTCAGCGTTGTTTCCTCCTTCTTGCGACCCGATTGCATGACAGTGGGATACAGCGTGCAGAGGATGCTGCCTTACATCCGAGAATTTCAAGGACAGGTGCAGCTCCTTTCGAGTTTACCTCGCTTGTAAGGCTAAAATGTGGCAATAGACAGCTTTTTTTGATGTACCGCTTCACGAAAACTTTCACCGTGCCAGCGCGTCCGGTTCATCTTATGATCTCCGGCACGTACTCGACAATTCCCTTGTCGCGATTAGGCCAAAGGATGCTGTTACGTTCGTGGACAATCACGAGTAAGTAGTGTACCTGCTGCCTTTTCATGACTGCACTAATGCCAATTGACCGATAGCACTGTGAGCAGGGGTACATTTTGTATCTTCTCACACATCTGCTAACGGAGTAATTTAGCAAATCGGTCAATCCTTGGAGAGTTGGGTTTGTCTGCAAACCTCTTTAAACGCTCCCAGTTGTCTAATTGACATTTCCCAGGTGGGTACAAACTTCAAAGTCCAGGCATACGCCCTCATCTTGTTACGTTGCGACGGATTTCCGTAAGTGGTACCCTCGTCGAAGCGTCAGGTATTCCATTTACTTCTTGCGTGCATTTTTTCTCCTCAGCTGTGTCTTCTACGGGGACCTGTACCCTAATCAAGAGTGTTTCGACGAGGCGACCGCGGAAAAAATCAGACAGTTGCTCATAGTCCGGAAAATGTTCGCATATGGGCCGCTCAAAGATTACTTTTTATATCAGAATTCCATTGGATTCGTTCGGATGGGCAATTCTGAATATCCAGGCTGTGTCGTGGTCATGAGCAACGAACCACCTAGTCGCAGGTGAGTTCTGATCGCGTTGCGGCGATCGTGTTTCACTGATGGGATCGGGCCCGGATGGGACCGTGCAAGAAGGACGACTTCACCGATCATTCGAATGAATGTAGGCCCGGTTCGTCTGGTTCCAATTGTACGACCGTGTCCAGAGTCTGACGCTGTTGTTGTATCATAGGGTGGCAGAGGTGCCGTGTTTCGAGGCTTCTTTGATACTTCACGTCATGTCGTGGTGGATAGCAATGGGTGGGGGGATTTTTATTGCCCGTGTGATACAGTCGAGGTATGGGTCAGAAGTACAGTCGTACCCAAAAAGTAGAACATAGTTGGGTACTATGGGTACACGTGGACACCGTAGATAGAGAGGCCGTGATAAGATACGACAGTGGATTCTTTAGATCGCGAATCGAGACATGTCCGAGATCACGCAGCCGTGCTATGTGCGCCGTCTTTCATAGAGCTTAATATTCCTCCAAGTGGTCCTCTTTTGGGGAGATCTTGAGTATGAGAGGTTACATGGAGTGCGTACGTGACTGCTTGTCGTTCGGTCGACGCCGTTGCAGCCTCGAGTCCACTCGTTTGCAGAGCTTATCCTACGTGAGATTAGAAAGACCACCGATGAGTAATGGTGCAGTATTTTGAGCAAAAGGCGCGGTCGGAAACAGACTTTAAATAGGACGATCGACGTTGTACGGGCGTGTCAGACAATACTCAGTCTATAATTCGAATGCCTATGAAGATGAAGACGTGGACTGATCATAGTTAACCCTTGTGCTAGAAACACCGGCAAACCATGATAACGGAACACGTTGACCGACGACCAATGAGGATGAAATCAGAAAAGAAAGGAGCGAATAGAATGCCCTTGATTGGGGGGAGGGAAGAGATGCAGTATCAGCGCCGAATAAATGTCGAAAAATACGCTTACCAAGGAGAGGCGCCGATCCATTGAGAAATTTAGACAGTTTTTACGCCGAGCTTTTAGAGGAGGGAGGGTACTATATGGCAGATTCTTCAGCAACGCGACCCAACATTTGGATCGTCAGGATGTCCAGAAGTCTTGCCAACTTGAAAGAACCCGCAGACCTACTAACGAAATGACCAGTGAAGACAGAGTCCGGCGCCCTTTGGCCCGTGTCACAGTCCGACTCGGAGAAACGTGCGTACCATGGTTCTTTCACCATAACCATAGGGTCAAGAACTTGGCGATCAGACAACGGATAGCTTAGAAGGGGGCGAGGGGCCGCCGAAGAACGTTGAGAATATGTGTGCGAATTCTGCAGTATGTATGATTGAAGGGGATCGGGGATCCAGACAAAGGCGAGATGCGGTATCACTTTTGGAGTTAAGCGTGGCTCGACCAAGACTGGCACACTTGGAAAAGCCCGGCTGTGCCGGATGCCTGGACCGAGCACTCCAGGTATTCTTTGCACGTTGCAGTTCACAAGTTTTGTGAGGTGTTTGCGGGAGGTGTTCGCCTCCTCGAATGAATACTTTGTTAGCAATAATAATATAAGATCGTACACCGCGTCGTCGCTGTCCTTGCACATTGTTATGCCGTCCTCCGACGTTGTTGTCTGATCATTGATTGGCTGTATGAAGACAGCAACCACAAATGTACGTTTTACTGAATGGAGAAGTTGAATGACACCGATCATTTGATCGACAAGACATATACTGGTATGTATCCCCAAACAGCAAAGCAATGAAATCAAGGGCTTCCGGATCGTAAGGAACCGTTGCGTACTACCATGCCGACAAACGTCTCCTAGAATCAGGAAAAAAAGTCATTATAGAACCAAACAAAACGTCGCAAGAGTTCAACCAGTTCAAAAGGTAAGTAATGTCAAATCCGACGTAGAATGTCATGCAGAGGATCAACCTCCCCAGTCTCCATGACAGCGTTCGCGTAACGTATAATCAATGACTAACAGGGCAAGTCAAACGAAAACTCAATGGAAGTGTGTGATTCGAAAAATCAAGCACGGCATCAGCCTTTTTCGGAGATAGTGGGGAGTTCCCTGTGGAGCATTAGAGGAAAAGAGCAACGACAGCGGCACCAACGACACCAGCGGCGCCAAATTGTGCAACGTTGACGGAGGCGCTCGAGCTTGAGGTGGCCTTGGCAGAAGCTGATGTAGAACTAGCTGTCCCGGTGCCAGTACTACACACCATCAAATGACGTCATTCATAATACTGATTATACTCACGAAACGCCGCCAGTGGTCGCCCCGCCTGTGGAGGCAGCCGCAGAAGTAGCTCCAGTAGGGCCAGCACTAACTACACACAACGTCAGCAACTGCAATGCAGGACAATGTTCCCTACGTACTAGAGGTTGTGTTCAAGCAACTATTCGACGCTACAAAACATGTCAACAAACGGGACCAGTCAGAGATGGAAATACCATACATCCACTGTTGATAACGACAGAAGCAGTTTGTGCAATTGTACCGGTGCTGTCACGAAGAGTAAAGCCAATGCCCGTATCTATATGAAGATTGAATACGACATTCACAGACCAATCGAGAGAAAAGACATACTAGAAGCGATGTTGCACACCCAGGTGAGGGAGTTGGCGTTGGTTGCAGGGAAGCTCTCGAGGGCAGCACCGTTGGGTGTGGCAGCAGGAGTGATGCTGTCCCGCATTCGAATAAGCAGTGGACTAAGGACTGCACTGAATAAACACTTGCCTCTACGGGTAGATAGTAATACATATAACTCAGCAACTCGGATGAAAGAGGCATCATACATACCAAGTAGTAGGGTGCTAAGGCAGAGTGAATCAGTGCCAGGAGACTCTAGTGACGCGAAGAATTACTCACCAGTACCTCCCGACCACGAAAGTAGGGTGGGTTCACACTCGACGACATTGGAACTGCCACGGAACACGATCAGGATGGGTGAGTGTATGTATATTCAAGGGCGAGTACTGACGGGGTATTGATTGTCATCGAATTCTGGGCAAAGGCACCAGCGATGAAGAGGGCAATGGGAGCAAAGATGGCCTTCATGAGGAGGTGGTCGTGGGGAAGGGGAGGAGGGCTTGCGAGGATGGAGACGAGACAAACCTGCGGAAAAGCTGAGATGGGAACGTGCCGTTTTATGTTACAGTCTCCGCCTAAATTTGTATAAGTGACAACCTGTTTACATCATCCGAAATTACGAAACGACATTTACCCAAAACGCGTCCACTCACCCAACACTTGCTATAATCACAGCGACGACCATGGCCTCCTCGACTCGAAATCTCCCCCCCAGGCAGCGTAGAATACGATTGCGAACAAGAGTCCATAGCGACGCTGCGGTAAAAATACGCAATAGCAGCCGACGTAAGAAAAGAAACACCTCAAGGCCGTCATCTTTTAATAAACTCCTCCCAATTGCCCTACCCGACCGGGAATTGGGCTTCAGGCTTGCGGCCTCCATCAGTCTTGTCGCACGACATGCACGTTGGTCACCAGTCCAAAGTGGTCACTGATCCACTCCCCTGCCCTATCCTTGGCTTCATCACCCACCCGTACCGGCTCCTCGACCTCCAGCCCTCCCCGTGCAACCCACAGAACCTTGTCCAGTCTCCCAGGGGGGTACTGGCTCGGAGGCTGATACCCCCACGTAAACCCTTCTTCGTCTTCGTCCGATCCCTGCCACGCATCCGTCAATCCCACTTCCTCTGCGATTCTCAAATCCGAAGGTCCAATCGCATTCATGTCACCGCCCACGACCCCTCCATGCAAATCATACTCCTGCAACGATTCGGCGATAATGCGGAGCTGTTCCGGCCGTGCGCGTGCCCCGCGCGGAAGTGACTCCAAGTGCGTGTTGGCGATCCGCACCTGCACGA
>JBBPRD010000271.1:0-16275 GCA_038092855.1 Boletus piedmontensis
AAAGCCTTGAAATAGCCCTCTCGGAGGTAGCGAGCACGGTACATCTTACCTATCCTGGAAACAGGCTCGAACTCGAAAAGACCCCTGCTGAACGGCATCAGTCGTAAGGGATATATACAGCGTTAAACGTCCAAGGGACCTACGCAAGAAGATTATAAATGATCAATCTGATTCCGTACTTGCGATAGCAAAGTACCAATTCAGGCTCAATCCCACGAGTGATGGCGTTGTACATCCTAAGGAACATTGGTCAGGAAAGAACGATGGGTTTCGAGGATAAGTCACGCCTGATAGATCTTTGGTAGCACGCAACTCTTGGCTTTGCAGATTCTGACGACTTCCGCGACCTATAGTTTGTCAGGAATCGGGACCGTGGGAACGCACCGACAGGAGGGTCTCTATGTACTTCCCGCGCGGGCAAAAGTTACTCGGACCAGAGACCTCACTAAAGGTAGAGTCGGTGTACATGATGGCAAAGCGATGAGAGCGCTCTACTCACAATTTCCCTTCTTTGTACAAGTCGTTGATCTCACGTACGGTGTTTTCAAATAGGACACTGCAATTGATGCCATTGAATAGAGGATTTTTGGTGATGGATTGCTCGACAAAACATGCTGACGATATTATTGTGTGATTCTGACAGGACAAGAAAGCAAATATTTTTAGTCCTAATTGGCATCCAAACAATCACATAGCATGTAGCTTGGGGTTTCAAATTTCAGTGACGGAACGCGTTCGAACGCGTTCGAATAACCGAACGTGTGGTCGCGTTCACTGTGCGTTAGGTTCAGCGTTCAGGGAATTCTTGCTTGAACTAGACCGAACTGAATACATTTAGGTCATTCCAAACCACGTACCTTCCTAACCGGACACAAAATGTGCTTTTTTGTGGCGTTCGGTTTCTCTAATGGGCCGGCGGCCCTTCTATCCCAAAACCTCGAGTTATTCATGAAATTGTGACTGAACCAGTGACATTCTTGGCGTTCACTGCTGCACCCGCATCGGTTTCTATGGATCCGCTGTCATCGCTTACTGTCGCAGATCCTTCAAATCCCGGCTCCGCTCCCACCTCGAATTCTCCTCTGACGCTTTCGCTCTTCATCGTTACCACCTCTGCTACATATGTCTATCCAATTCTACCAAAGCCTTCTAGCCCTACAGCTGTCTTTGTTGACGAGATCAGGGCAGGTTTACGTTGTGCTTGTATCGAGCACGTTGGGTTGTTTTGGGCAGGGACGAGGCTGTGGTCGGCGTGGGTAGTGGTGGAAGGTTAGGTGTGGTTAGCTATGAAGGTTGGCATGACTCCGTCTTCTTGAGGGGTGTTCTTGGATTGGAGAATGATTCATCTGACTGACTCTCACAGGGCGCAAGTCTTCCTTGTACACCCATCTCAATTATGTGGTCGCGGTTCTCCCTGCATCAACGCCTACTTCCGCGACGCTTCCCTCGAGCGCCACCCGGCCCGCAACAACGGAAGCTCGCTACCAATGCATCCTCACTGTCGAATGTCCTTTCCTCGAATCCTGCGAATGGAGTCGCTGACTCAGACGCCGCACGGCTTGTACTCGTCGATATGGGGAACAAGATGATCGCATGCATCAGGATATTTGAGCATGGTATCTGGGGCGTCGTGTCTGCATGGGAGTCTGTGTACATCTTGGGGAATGATGGCACGGTTGGTGTTTTCAATCACGCGTTGGCCTTGCCATCGATTTGACCTTACTCGCATAGGTTACTCGTTTGGCTGAGAAGCCGACTGGCACGAAGCCTGCGTTGTTGTATGAGGAGCGCCTCTGCCCTCTCGCGCCGCCGTTCACATACGCACAGAATCTGGACACGACGGATGTGCATCGGCATCATGGGGATTATCTATACGAAAAGGGCGATTACGAGGGTGCGATGAAGGAGTATTTGCAGTCGATTGGTGGTATCCGGGGAAGTTATGTCGTACGCAAGGTATGCCCCTCATGCTTATGATTATATTTCAGTTCTTGCTCACACGTTACACCAGCATAAGCTGACCTATGCATAATTCCTCACGGCCAATCTGACCCCGCTAATACCTACGCCAGGGTGAGGGATGCCGCCCAAGCGGGTGCGTTTGTTCGCAGCGAGGGAAGAATTGTCGGAACCGTCGCGTTCGATGGTAAAGCAGTCCCCGGGTAAAGCAGTCCCCGGGGAAGGCACGACTCGAGAACCTCCGTTCGATCTTGACGCGGCCATTCGCGTACGTCGACAAGCGGGGTTCTTTGATCAGGCTGCGTACGTTGCGAAGAGGTGGGGGAGACGCAAGGGTTATCTGAGAGTCGTCGTGGAAGAAATCGGTGCTGGAAGTGGAAATGTGAAGGCAGCAGAGAAAGTGGACAAGGGAAAGATAGAAAATGGATACAAGGAAGCAATCGGTTATTTGAGAGAAGTGGGCGGAGCCGGTGTAAGTTTCCATTTCCCATGCATTCTTTCGGGTGGCAGTCGATTGACATTGGGTTCAGTATCCGGAACATCAGGCGGAATCAGACCTCGCTTGTTATTGCTGTGCTCTTTTGGACAACCTTGCGAACGAAACCACACAATTACTCATTGACTTGCGTACTATTTCTGGATCTCTTCTACCTTCAGGAAGTCCTCAAGCCCCAGCACAAGGAACATCGGGACCTTCATAATTGGGTTTACTTGCCCTCTCAAGAGCACCCGCGGTACCTCCTACGTTGACGGGCGGTGACGGAGCCAGGAAGAAAGTGGAGGACAAAGGAAAAGAGGACCTGGTGACCGCATTAGCTGGTGGACCTGATTCTCAATCGCTTGGGCCCCAAGCACGATCTACGAGCGGCTCGGGGACGCAGGCGCCACCTAGACGACTATCCTCAACGCTCTTCTTTGCCCATTTCGTGGACCACCCAGGATGTTTCATGACGTTCCTCGAGGCGGTGGCACAGCGGCGGTGGGGGCAGACGCTGGATGGTGCTGATGGTTCAGAGTCCGGCGCCGCCATTGCTGGTGGAGGCGAGGATCAAGCAGCGGAGAAACGGGATCAGGTGTATATATCCCTTACGACTGATGCCGTTCAGCAGGGGTCTTTTCGAGTTCGAGCCTGTTTCCAGGATAGGTAAGATGTACCGTGCTCGCTACCTCCGAGAGGGCTATTTCAAGGCTTTAAGACAGGTTTCTCAAAGGTGTCGCAGTACGTTCTGTTTTGTCAAAGTCAGTGCAATATTTCTAAAACGATGTGATCCGATAGAAAAACACAACTTGCACGTCACAGAGATCCCGCTGAGGTAGTGCCAACCTCATTCGATACTCAACGTGAGTGAAGGCGTCATCCTCTGTGCGAGTAGTGCAGCCCAGCTGAAGTAAAACTGCGAGGACTCGGGGAAAGAGTCACTCCCTCAGGAGGTTGTGGTCGTACTTGACGAGGCTGGTAAGACCGTCGAGGTTCGCGAGATTCTGACCATTGCCTACATACATCTCCAGCCGAGTGTGGTGAACCCTAACTCGACGACATCCATGGGTACGATGGTGAGTGCTGACTTGCGCTAGCCCGCGGCGTGGGCAGACAGCATCCGTCGAATACCGCAGTATTCGTGGATTGGCCCATTGCATTGTATCAATGCTATTTTAGTGACGTCTGTTTTCCGAGTCCCCAGCTCAAATGGTATCCAATGCATGCTGATTGCTACGTAGCTTGAGTTACACGATTTCAGAATTATTGCTGTATCCGTATATCCACAAAAATCATATACCTGCTACAAAAATCTAGGCGTTATTTTTGTAGGACGTCTGCCGAGAAAAAAAAAGGTCAGGGGAATAAGAACATTTTAGAATGTAGTTTGGGGGTGCTCTGGTCTGACCAGGTATACGTTGTTCTTGAAAACTGCCCAGTCATTTCTTGAAAACCGCGATCGATCCAATGCAGCAAAGTGTTTCGACCGGCGAGTGTCCCAGGCTGGCTTCCAGCTGTCCCAGGCACCTGGTGAAGGAGGAGTACAAGCGTGCTCGTTGTTGTATGCAGCGAGCTGTTCATCGTACGAGTCGTCAAGTACATCTGGCTCCCACATCTCCAGCACCACAGCATCTTGTCCCTGTTTTTGCCATTTGTGGATATAGTCGATCCAAGCAGTATCATATTCAACAATCGTGTCGTCACCAACGGACGAAGAATCATCATCTGTCTGTGCTTGGAAGGGAATAACGGCTCGCTGCTGTCCTCCGTTGTACTGGCCGACTGAGGCTCGAGAGCCCTGTCCTTGAGAGCGGGTTGCACTTCTGAGGCCCTCCCGTCTGGGAGGATGTCCATCTTGAGAATGGCCGTCCTGCTCTGCAGCGCCTGGGGGACGAGGGTTCGATGGTGTGACCTTTTCACGCCACCCCACAAGTATGCTCGCGGCCATCCATTTGAGATATAAATGGTCGATCAACTCCAACGGTGACATATCCCCATGGTTAAGCGATAACGTCTCCCAAGAATGGTACGCATCTGAACGATATCTTCTGGATCAAGTTTGGCCAATTTTTGACCAGGGTTGAAGATAACAAAATGTGGGTGAATGTGGCTAGAGACAGGGTCTAAATTGGAGTAAGGTGGCTCGTGTGCTGTATAGTCGCGACGATTGCCGTCGGGGAAACGAAAGATGAACTCTTCCATCGAAGGAATTGGTACAACATAATATTTGTAAATTTCTTTTTCGAATCGCTACAAAAACTTGAATGAGCATTTCGATAAAATACGAGAAGAAACGACCTTGGTAAGATTGCTCCTCAGCTGGTTATCCGTCCTGCATATCTTCCTCAGTTCTTGAAGAATCTCGAGCTCAGGAACCAACATCCACTGTGACCTGTCGAAAAGACCATGCCAGTCGCACCTCACTGGAAGGGATTCAGAATGATGAACCTTGAGGCTTGAAGGTGCCTGTCTGAGAACGTACAATGTAACATATTACCAGTAGCGTCGACATGGAACCCTCTGTACTCATACCCCCAGACGTACTCCAATTTGGTGAGCTGGGGGATGAATGCGGTGAGTACATAGCTTATGGGAGGTTCAAATACACCAACTGTTTTGTCGTCAGTGCCGTTTGCCACAAGGTGACACAGCTCTACAACAGGCGGTCGGTTGGTAATGAGACAACGACCGTCATTGGGATCTGCTTCAAGGGCTGCTTCTCTACGTTCGGTACGGACACTCTGTACGATTTTCCTGAATTTTGGTGTGTTGTGAATTTCGTTCCCGAGCTCTGCTGCTCGATAGCTTTCTGAGGAAGATGACCGAACTGGTCCGGAATCACTACTCCCTACATCAAGATTTTCGAGCTTTTCCCGAATGTCAAGAACATTAGCCTGGGACGAGTGCGTGGTCTTCGTCTGCGAACGCGTGAGCAGTGGCATGTTGGTCGAGAGGATTCATTGAAAATCAAACAAGGGTACATGGATGGCTAAAAATGGTAAGCGACGAAGTAGCAGACCGCAATAACTTAAGCACTTGTCCATTCACAATGTCAGCACATTGGATAAACCCTCTTTCATGTCCCACACTGACAATCTACACTAGACGTCCACTTGTCACAAAGGTCAGTCAGACGAGCGGCACGCGACCTTGGGTAGCCACAACAACCAAGCATTTGACTCTACTGCAGTAGGAGTTTACTGTTCCGTGTACCTCACAATGCACCGGAGATCCAACGCAAGCAGGCCCACTGAGTGCGTTTTGTCCTGTCTATTATGTACCACGTCACGATGGCTCGTTTTCTATTCAACCATCCGCCGGGATGGTCGGTCTAACGGTGCGCATACTTGCTTTTACTCATCTATTGGACTCATCAGATTACATCAGCGAGAATCGGACAAGACTATCCTCAGGCTTGCGATCGCGTTCCCCGCGTGGATGCGTTGCGGTGCAGGTATCGGATCCGATAGGACTCATGGATCCAAGCGATTCGATGCTATACATACCATAGATCATCGACAAGTACTCCGGTCCTGGGCATCGCTGATTCTGAGGGGAGCGTATCGTTGCGCAAATGGTTGGCTCACGAGGTGTCTATCACTCCACTCAATATCCCTGCTGAGAAATTTGTGTTGATGATCCTTGGTCAGAACAGGCCTGTGACCGGGGTGATGTCCTGTGGCTCTTTATCGACTGGTCAAACTGCCGATGTCCAACAAAGTGCAGGCTGCAGCAAGCGGTAAGATACGCTTTTATTTCTCATCTTTTGCCACCCGGTCGCGGACGGATATTCTACGAAGCTTCATGTACTGACATTGCTTTTTAGCGTGCAACCCGACCAACTGATCAGGTCCCCCGCCACGGCGCAGATGCTTACCGCATTCAAAGGTATTGCGTCTCGTTGCAACACCACACGCTCACACACGGGTACCACTTCTATAATGGGACGTCTCCTTGGCTTGACGAGCACGTCAGGCGATGTGTTTGACACGTTGTCGCAGGCTCCGGAAGGCAATCTGAAACGTGCATTAGAGATGGCCTTTGTAAGCTTCGCGACGTTAAGGGTAATTTATGAACATTGCCTGTCGAGATGGGAGATGTCCTGGATTCCAGACAAACAGGAGAGGGTGGAGTTGTTGAGGCAGAAAACCGGGGTGATACTACAGTGCAGGACTTCGTCGGTGGCATCCTACGATAGGTTGCATGGAGACTCCGGAGAGAGACGATGGAATAGTGTTGATTGTACAGGTAACTTATCACTGAGGTCGCGTCTCGAAGGTTTTTTCTTTGCGAGCTGGTCCTTCGAACGCTCGATGCGATGATTGGCCGCATCCCTGAATATTAACATTCTAAGTTTTCCTGATTATCATAACTAATGGGAAATCCCGGATACAGTCATGTGATGGCCTGGTATAATCCCCCCCCCGAGTTTCAGCAATATTCGCTGTCCAGATGCGACCTAACTATTTATCCCATTACTGACGCGCGGAGTAAACAGTGGTGTAAACAAAACTGAACCTAAGTTCTCGGAGTTTCAACGGGTGTAGCACGCAGGCGCTTTGTTGTCCATGCTGCCGCCTGGGATTTGCCATGTGGAAGGACTGTCAATCCCTTCGGTTTCTTCACGTCGAGGTAGAATGGTCCCCGGGTTTTATGCTGTTTGTCGCTCAGGCAATCAGGATTTTTGCATCGGAATCGGCACCCTCCTGGAATGGAAGTCCGCTTCCATTTTTCCTGTGCAGCGCCGCAGCTTGGACACTGCACCGGGATATCCTTTCCCCACGGTCGGTAGTCACGATGTGCCCAAAGGTATCTTGTGGTGTGAATAAACTTGTGATCCGGTGACAGAAGGAGAACATAAACTCCGGAGTGGCGATTGAGATCGTTGGAATTACCCAACGCAACCGGGACAGCATCTGCGAACGAGTGGCCCTGAAGGATGACCAACTCGGTGAGTGTGATGAGAAATGCCCATGCCACGGTAGGATGGAAGCGGCGAGCATCAAATGCAACGGTGGCCATAAACCCGAGTCTGCGGCGATTTCGTCAGTGTTTGCTGTGACCTAATGCAGGAATTTCGGCAATAGACTCTAGACTCTGGGTCGACTCACCTCGCAATTGCCTTTGTAAAATCTCCGCGAGTAGCAGAGTGACGAATATATTGTCCACAGCTGAGTACGTACAAGATGGCATTCTGAGTGATGGCCTTGAGCGGGTCGAACACAATTTCGAAGAACTGTGGACAGTTCGGTAAAGAACAGCCCAGGCAACCCCAGAATAATACAAAACATACCTGCTGGATCTCGGCAGACATTGGTTTGCCACCATCTATGCCAGCAAAGAAATCGCCCCGGTCTTCATCAGTGTGTGTGGTTAGGATGAAAATTACCCTGGAGGGACTAATAGCAAGGATCCTTTCCACGATTTTGGTGGCTTTCTTCAAGTGGGCCTTCCTCTTCCCTTCGGTTCCCAAATCGAATGGCACGTCTGCCGCCACAAGCCCACCAGTGCGGACAAAATGAGGATGAAGGAAATCGCGTAACATGTTGACCGGTCCTTTGGTAGATATATGATCCTTCAGGTAGACATGGATGATAGCGGTGATAGGGGTGTGCATGACAGACTTTGGAGATAACTCAAAACGTCCAACTACGTGAGGCGGTTCAGGGAGCACGGGCTTCCCATCTTGATAGAATGCCTGGACATGAGGTCAGAACAGCACTAGCACCCCCAAAAGGCAGCAGAACAGGCTTACCATGTACGGTATAACCATTTTGGCCTTATTATTGTCCATGAGGTGACACGAAACACACAGGTACTTGACATCTTTGTGCTGAACGACCGGGAGAGATTCGGGAGGAATCTCGACGCATTTCTTACACTCGGAGCGCACACAGACATTGCATTTCCATAGCTCGCCACCATCCGCACACAAGTGACAAAACTGAGGGGACATGCACTATGAACTTATGCAGGACGTGTGACCAAAGAAGCACTCACATCATTGTTGTCGTCGAATAAACCGTCTGATGGCCCTAGGGAATGTAACGCATGAAGGCAGGGTCGGACAACAGACCCATCAACAATGCATCCCTCCAGATGAGTTTCGAGTTCTGGAACTGGCTCGGGCATGCGGGCCTGAACATCGCCATTACGGTGGTTTGCAAGGAAATTAGGAGGAACAACCTGAGGTCCACTTGTCGATGTCTGTGGCACAGCCTTCAAAGGCTGGGGGGATTCGCATGGGGAGCGGACAATGAGGGTAACTCGAGGAGCTTTTCCGCCAGTAGACTTCTTGGCAGTCTGCTTTGTGCGAACCATAACAACGAAAGGGTACTGATGCCAGTAGTAGGTTGAAGACTTCAGCACTGGCAGATCAATATCGGACCACCCTTGTCCAAGTCCGATTCGGAGCCAGTCCGTATTCTCCGCTACACGGCTGAAGGTAAAAGAGGTGTCGCACATATCTAAATTAGTATTTAGTTTCTGGACATCGGTTCGGTCTCTGGTAAATAATACTCGCGCCTGGTTGGCTACATGTTCCCGGACCTTTCGGGTCCAGGTCTCACATTCCTAAATGTGCGACGCCAGAGTCGCACCAAATGAGGTGATCCCGCTTTCCAAAAAGCGGAAATTATATATATATGCAAGCTCCTATACTTTTCTAGCGGGATCTCGGGGGGGCGGCCCGTGTGTTTCTTTACAATACGATCAGTTTTGTCGGATCGTCATCCACACAATTCTTATCTCTGTTTTCGTCGACAAGTTGCAACATTTTCAGGTGCGCGGTTTCGTGCAGTTACTGTTATTTCGTAGCTTATCGTTCCCCTTGACCCTAAAGAATCCCCTTTCCTGTGAAAAAAAAAAAAGAAAGAAAAAACAGTTTCGGTCCAATCCTTTATTTGATTCAAAGGAACGAAACCTTACCGTACACGATGTCACGCGTTCTGGGTCAAGCAAACTCAATGTCAAGCAAGTCCATTGCGGACCCCGGCGTGGGGTTGAGGTCCGTACTCTGTCGCACCTAAACCGCCTGACCATTACACTGATTGAGGTAGGATTTCCGAAAGCGTAAAACACGGAATATACTGTCTCCTGTGGGGTAGGCAGTCCCCCACCTTACACGACAGCTGAAAGCGCTGAAGGCCGCCAGCCATTTAAGTAAACTTATTGCAAAATGAGTACTAGATCCATGCTGATTTCACAAGCAAAACAAGCACGGAAACATTCATTCAGAGCTTCGCATGACTTGTTCAACTGCCGTGAGTGTAAAAGAGGACAGTATGACATCAGCCATGACGTTCGCACAACCAGCGGTGACTCAGAGCATCTATCAGGTACCCTGTTGTCTGAGCTTTTGCTCCACGTAGGACCCCACGACCATCTTCGGCCACCCGTATTATGCGATGTCTCCACGATCAAGCGTCGCCACACCACTCCGCGTCTTCAGGATGACGGTCTGAGTCTCCCAAAGATGGATTCTGATGGTCTGATGACAGCATTTCCATCGCGACGGCTTCAAAGTACCGTTTTCGCTCGTTTGAAGCAATCAGGAGGATGTTCCACTGGTCCTCTGAGCCTTGAACACACACAGCGCTTGAAACTTGGAGTTCTGTCTGATTCTATGCAGCGAGGAGCTGCTTACACCCTAGCGGCGCGCGACGGACCATCTCTTTGAGGAGGACATCAACACAAGCACAACGTTCAGTGTTTCAAGCTGGAGGGGTAAGCATACCTATATGAAGTAATGGCGTTGATCGCCGTTACCCGAAAACCCCAAGGAGGTGGATAATCAAATTGGCCCGCTGAGCTCGATTATCCTAACGAAGAATTCTTTAGAAGAATTCCGTCAACGCACACACTTGTATCGAGCGAACGACCGATCTCCTCATTTCGGATCGTCTAGGGACATGGCGTCGAATTAGGTATGCATCAGCATTCTTAGTCCCACCATCCATGAAGACTGCGCAGCGGACGGAGAGGCTCACCCTCACTTCCCAAGAATAGCATGTTCCAAGAATGCATCGCCTGCATTGGATTATTACGAGCCATGCAAGCGCAGTTACCAGGACTCATGGGAAGAACAACAGGAAAATACACCCACATCGTTTACATCGCGCGCCAGACCCTGGGAAGGGCACCAGAACAAGCGTGTCGGTGCTTCTTGTGCGGATCGACTGATTCTGAGCGATACACAGCTGTGCGGCTTTATTGATGTATGGAGAGAGGGCCTGTCGACGATGGCTTGTATTAGAAGGTAAACCCAGCGTGTCCCGAAGAATCTTCTCGAGCCCGACAGAACTATCGCGCTCAGAGCCTAGGTTACCGCTTATATATTTTCAACGGCTGTCCACAAATTGAGTTACGGGGCCTCGCCTTGTTCAGGAGATAAACATAGCTAGATCAATTCCAAGCAGGTCATAATCTGTTTTTTCTTGTGCCGTTGGTTGAACGTTGTGGCACGCACGCGTCAAAAGATATGCATATTCTCTGTTGTATACTTTTTTTCCTATTTTTGTATCCGCAAGTTTTATTTCAGGCTAGAACGAGTTTCTCGAGATCGATCAAATTTCCGTTACTGTTCAATGCCGCCTCGATAACCGCCACGTCTCGGAGTGCACCCCTGGGACTACTCGATCCATCCTCCTTCCCTTCCAACGCCGCCGCAAAGAAGCTTGCCAACTCCAGCTCGACACCCCTGACCAGCTCGTCAATCACTACTTCCCTCTCGGGGCCGGCGTTCCCGTTCGCGTCCCAGGTCACGGGCTTGATGATGACACGAAGCACGCGCTTTTCGCCTCCTGTCGTTGGGTTCTGCAATTTTGTTCGTTCAATAATGAGATACCCGTCTGTGCCTGTGATGACTATGCCGTTGCTGGCAGACGAGCGCGATTGTGCGGGCGCAGCGTAGCTCAATTCAAAGATGCCATGCGAACCATCTGCAGATTTGATGATGGCATTGATCGTGTCTGGTTGTGCGAGTCATTCCGAGTTCAACGAGGCGAACCATGAGAGATATGTCATGGGACTAGGTAGTGTCAGTCGCAATGCGGCTGGTGAATGCTAACAAGCCATGAGGCAAGCATGTGTCACCAAGAGTACTTGTGAAGATAAAGCGAGAAAATGGACGTACAACACCCGCATCGAGCTACACACACGTAATAGGATGGTGTCAAATTGATCTAGGTATTCCTTGGATGGGGCTTCAACTTACCAAGTATCCTCCGAGCTTGATACTGTGGGGTATCATCGCGGTCGCCAAAGATGTCCTATAAAGGATGTGAATGTTACTATAGGTGAGAAGCGGCAGGACTCCTTCCTAGACATACTACGTTGTTGATGACTTACTAACCAATCTCAAGCGCTTCGTCAATGTGTTGTGTAAGGAAGCGATAAGGAATCGTAGATCGACAACCTTCGTATAGCGGAAAACATGTTTAACAATGGGCGAGGAAAGGAACATAGGACATATCAACGAAGGTGATGGTATGGGAAGAAGAGAGTACTGATCGGAGTACAAAATCTGCAACGTCATGTGCCACAATTCCACAGATTTATTAGCGTGTGCAGGGAAGCGATGAGGAATCGTAGATCGACAACCTTTGACAACCTGTGACGGATGTGAAAAACTTTGAGGGGGAAATCTGGAGGTCCAGGGAAGCGGAAGATGCAGGAGTCACAGATGAATAGAACTGTTCCGAGGTCATGGGGATAGTTAACACGCACCATGTATCAGAAAGAGTACTGTACCTTGTCAATGGGTAAGAGTCGGTGCGCGCACATACAGCAGTCGCATGACATTAAAATTGATTGTCATCCATGACTGAGGGCAAAATATAATGTCTAATGATGGACATTAAACAGCAGCGTCCACGACTTCAGCGTCATGGACATTAATTTATAATGGATTTACTATACCTTGAAATGGGAAGAATATGACCTTAGTTTCATCCTCCGCCTGTTTCCGTTTCGCCTCTTTGATTTCATCGGACTCTGCCTCCTGCCAAAAGACCTTACCTTGACGCAACCACATTCCGACGTCAACAGTTTCCCCGTATTCGTCGGCCTTCCCCTTCTTGTCGACATCCAATGTAGTAACGAAATCGATGACCAAACGATACTAGCAGCGAAAGAGTTTAGCGAGAGGTAAGGTGTCCGAGTCTCAAATGGGTAGGTAAAACCAAGGTGGAGGGAGGAGAAAGGGAATCGCAAGGAAAGTACAAGTGGTAGTGTATAGCTCATAGAGTAATTTGAATGGGAGATGACTAGCTACAGATTCCGGCATAATGTGCGACTCATCTTGATCGTGTCCTGGAATGCAGTAGCTGAAAGAGTAAACGGATGAGACAGGTTATGGGACTCCATGAACGAGACTTACGGAGTGCAATGAGGGCCGTCAATATGACTGTGGAAGCTACGCGGATTAAGCCATATTTGATGATCTGCCCAAGAGTCAGAAACCAGGTACTTGAAACACGCAAACGTCGCTCACGATCCGGCCACAATCTGTTTTGATGGGCGTAAACCAGACTAACACGTTCGTCAGTAGTGACCACGACCAAGTAGGAAATGATCTTACACAGCACTGTACCGTACAGACGGTCAATGTAGGTTGCAAAGATCGGTGGTGTTAGCATGAAGATTAGGAAATGGCCGAGCAAAAGATCCGAGCTCCACAGAGATAATTCGATAATCTTCACTGCAAGTTCAAGGGCGGGTTGCGACGTTACGTGGGAGCTGAGACCGCGACCATACCATCGACCTGTCCACCATGCGCGGTCGGTTTCATCGTGTTTGAATTCACCAGATAAGAACACGGCAATCAAGATCTTGTGGACGGCGCGCTGGATGGCGATAACCGCAATGATACCGAGAACCGCATGAGACGCGTCCTAAGTTTCCAGGAACCGCTGCCAAACGGTCAGTCCCGACTTTCTTGCTAGGCGCGTACGAGAAACTCAAAGAACCCGAACATTCCTACGACATCGAGAACGTGCGTAATGGAGGCCGTGGCAGATCCGAACCTGGGGAAAGTAGGATCCACCATGGGTTGGAGGAACAAAGAGATGAGGAGTAGTACAAGAAACACCGCTGGATTCCAGACAATGGGCTCCAGGGAGATGACAACGATGCGGATCAATGGGCTCGGAGGCAGCTTTCCGGCGGCGTCAGGGAACGCCTTCACAAACATATACACGATGATGAACAATATAGCCTTCGCAACTGGGAAGATAACCTCGGAGAAGATCACAGCCCGCCACTTGGCGTGAGGAACATCGCCGGAAAGCTTCTCGGATGGAAGGCAATCTAATCATCGTCCGCGACAGCCTGTAATACCCGATCCAGGAGTTGTTGCGGGAGCGCGAGTTCTCCCGGGACATCCGTTGCGAGAATTCCCTGAAAAGAGTGATAAACGAGGAGGAGCCTGGAATGCACGAACCTGAACGTGCCGATAATCGTGAAATCAGAACACGCGAATTGGTAAGGATTAAACAAGAATGGAGCGACGCATAGTGAAAGAATGGAAATCCAGAAGTAGATGAGATACGGTATCCACCACACCGTCGTGACGTAGAGGGGCATAACTAACGTTCTCATCCCGAGGTATATGCTTGGGCTGGTGAAATGGGAGAAGAGGATGCTGAAGGATAGGCGGGTCGTGGCGAAGCCTAATCCAGTAGCGATATGCCTGACACCACCGAATTAAGGTTGTTGATGATGGAATGCTTGTAAACTTGAGTTGAGAAGACCTCAAAGACCGGAGACAGGGACAAGAGTTTCTTCCCAAGTCGAATGACTGCCCGTCCGGTTCCACGTTCAACCAATTCCGATACAGCAGGTCAGACTCGTTACCCTCGCATCAAGTTGAGGGAACAGTTACCTTGAATGAATGGTGGCAAGAAAGCAATCACGAATACCAAGAAGATACTGATGATGCAGTGCACAATCCAATCGTAGACGAGAGAGAGAATGTAGCAGCCTGGCTGTGCGGCTCCGGTCGTTGTGTATTGGCAGACCGTGACCGAAGAATTAAGAGTACCCAAGAACACTGTTCACGTAGTTAGCATGGATCAAAAGGATTGACTCGATAACACTCGCTCGTTACGACGAAGCACTGGTCGGCGAGGATCGCCAGCACGTTGTTGATGTGGAAACCGGGGTGGTCGTGGAGAAAGTCAAGAACCGGTCGATCGGGAGTTGGGTCCCCACGTAAGAGCATCCTCGCCTGAGCATCTGCTCTCCCATTCCCGTCCTGATCTTCATCTGGAAGTTCAAGATAGTGCCAAAGCCAAGATCACGACCATTTCCACACTGATGGTATTCCACGTGTTTGATGGGACCACCACGACCTACGGCATTCATTCCAGCAAAGATATCCTCGTTCAGGTGCAATCCTTTCTGAGCCTTGGAAACCACGAGTGTTCATGTAAAGCGCATTTAGGAAATTGGGGTGACTGCAGTGAGGCTTTCCACCAATCATGCCCACGAACCTGCTGAGAGCATTTCGAACGTCTGTTCCTCTCCACCAGCGATATCTCCAAGAATACCTATGTTCTTCGAGAATATGTATTCGGCACCGACAATGGGGACCGGAGGTTTCTTGAATTCCTTGTGGCCATACTGAGCATACGAACTCTGACTCGACACAAATTCGCCGATGACGTTACGGATTTGAGACATTCCTCCAGGTAGTTGTCTTGATAAGCTGAAGGTACTCGCCACAGTAGAAGATGGTTGCTCGGTTCTGGTTGTCTGATTTTCCATCACCAAGAATGGGGTTACCAGGCAGTTCGATGCGGAACTTGAGCCGACGGCGTCCAGTCTGGGGATGAACTCTGAACGATCATCGATGAGGGCTGAGAAGAAGCGAGGATCACCGCCTTCCTTCCATGGTGGCTCTCCTTCGAAGTAAGCAATCTGAAGGAACCCAGCGTTCTCGTGTTCCTCCTTGTTGAATTTGGAGTAGTGCTGCATCAACAGAATGAATTTGAACTTGTGTCGAGCCATCCATTCCAGCCCACGCTCCAGTTTGTCAGTGTTTCCGCCGAAGATTTGAGCGACCTCGGGATTCTCAACACGGTAGAGAGGTTTGATAGCCTTGGCGTAATTCATCATTCCAGAGACCGAGCAGTGGAGTGTCTGCGCGCGCAACGATGCCCAGATCCGCATGCGGAGCGTGAACTCCAGAGCGGCGCTCTTAAAACCAATGCAGTAGAAGGGCAGGTCGTCCATCTTGGACTGGCCTTTCCCGTCTGTAACAAAGGAGGTCGTGTTGTCATACATTGCAGACTGCTCAGCGAGAATCTTGGTGTCAATGACGAAGTTGTCCCATTCGACGGGATGGCTGCTGCTTCAGGTACTCGAGAAGAGTGACACGACCGTGCTGATCCTCTTCACGGATGATCTCCATGAGAGACAGGAGAATCTGGAGCCCACATTAACGAAGGCGGGGACACATTTCTCGCGCAACATACCTTCTGGTTGTAGTGAGGTGTAAGGACCGTGAACGCGGGCATAGCATCGACCGGTAGAGATTCAGGGAGATCAATAGTCAAAGACTGAGCGAAGAAAGATATCTGACGCTCTCACCCTTGAATCCTTTGTCGCTCTGCGAGATGAAGAACAGCGGGGCCCGCAAGCCGCGTTTCCCATCCTGACTCATGTCGACTTGATGATACAGCAACTCTGCGCATGTTCGATGGACAGCAATTGAGTGCTCTCGGTACGTGGAGAGGATGACGGCATTCCATATTTGCGAGACGAGCACCTAACCTAGGGTCAATGCGATGCCGAGCTGAGGGTATCAACACTCCTACCTTGGGCTTGGACTTGGACTC
>JBBPRD010000272.1:0-16274 GCA_038092855.1 Boletus piedmontensis
GGGGCTGCATGGGACGTCTTGGCCATCCGTCCTTCTGCTCCTACACGGCCCATCAGTGAGAGCAGAGTGCGGACTACGAGGTTGCCTGGGGGGATGTTGATTGGAAAGTACATGCGCGGCACAGTCCGCGGCCAGGCTTGAAAGGTACGACGACGCACCCAAATCAGTTCATTTTTCCATTGTCACAAGTCGCCCGTCAAAACAGGGGGAACCGGTACAGTGCCTGCCATCATCATGTCAGAAAAGGGAGAACTACCCAAGAAAAAGGCAACAGCCAACCCCGGCAGACTAGAAACGGAAGACATGCCTCCAGTCACACCCAGGAAAAGGAAGGCCAAAAGAACGGCTGACAGCGAGCCATCACCACACGAGGTGGTTGGTCGTGTCACTATTCACGCCGAGCCGACACCCCCGAGAGGGGCTCAGGGTCGTCGGTCTGACCGTATGCTTGCATGTCCTGCCAACCCTCAATCTTTTTTTTCTGAGAAAGATCACAGTTGGGCCTATTCAGTCAACTGCGCCGGAACGCCAACGCCAAAGACATCCACAGACGTTGCCCGCGCGTCGTCGGGTGTCTATGGACATGCAGCGTCCCCACAGATCCAACATGTCCAATCCCAATTCACGACCTCTCAGAACCAGACGGGCCAGTGTGCCCCCCGGCCCACCTCGCACCATGCTACAACGTATGTGCTTTGTGCTTCTTACCAAAACCTCGCTCTCGTAGCTCACCCGGTGCACTCGTCATGACAGATGCTTGGCACACAGTACTCAACTCTGACCCATTGGTGGATTCCGACGAGGAATGTCCCGATGAGCACCTTCGGCTTGACTACAGTGGGTTTCTTATGCCCTGCATATTTGTGTATGCCCACCCAAATTCTAGATCGGCGAATGCAGGTGATAACACGCCTACGAGGACGGCCTCCAACTCCAGAAACGGAGTGTAGTCAGACTATACCAACCTAGCCAGCATTTCTTTTCCATTCAGAACTGGGCTTTTGTGAATTCTCTGTTGTATTTGATTTTTAACGCACGTCTTGTGCTATGCACAACTTCAAAGAGTATATGGTATTAGTGAAGAAAATCGAAGAGGGAGATGGATTAAGAGGTAACGACGAAAAACAAGCCGGTCGCGGACAGACCATTTCAAAGAAGTCAGATGAAAGAACAGATGTCGCCGAACAGTCTAGTCCCAGATGATAGAATACATATGCCTCACGAAAAGAATACTACACCACAACAAAATCCGTCCCAATTTCTAATCACTCCGCGAGCCACTTCTCGCACTTCTTCGCGTACTTGTCCAACAACTGGGCAAGGTCACGGATGACGAATGTTAGAACAACACTGGCGAAGAATTCCGAAGCGCGTTTTAGCTTGACCTCTGCGGCTGTTCTCAGATCAACAGGAAACGCAATATAAACAGGCGCCACGGGTTGTGAAAGTAGCGCTTTTGAATGTTCATCGAGCAGTTGAGCGTGCGTGAACAGCCTACCCAATCCAGCCACGTACGCCGCGGGCGAGTCAAGACTATCGTGTTTGGTGAGCTCCCAACACACACCGAGATAACAAGAAATCACGTACTTCTTACCGTTGGTGAACTTGTCAAATTGCCGAGTCAGCTTTCCGCCCCATGATGTCACCTAGCACGTTACGTGAGTTCGTTATGGCCCCGACACCACACGCACGCATCACCTACCCCACTTTTCTTCGACACGAATCCTTCCCCCACGCCCAGTTTTTTGCCAAAGTCTGCAACGACGCTGTCGCATATAGAGGAGAACTCCTCAAGCTTGCTCACCCACGCCTCCGCCTCTTTCCGCCCGACACTTCCAATCCCAAGAGCTAGCCCGCTACACACACTACCAGCACCGAAAAACTCGACGCTTGATTGCTGCATTTCCTCCAAAGCAGAGCATAGCACTTCCACAACGCGTACCTTTTCTAGGACATTGGTAAGTTTTGCTCCACCTTGTGACCAGACGCCCTGGGGGACATGTAGCCGCCGCGTGATATACCCGCCTGATCTTGAATTCATGGTGTTCGCGAGAAGCGTCATCATGTGGTAAGGTTTTCTTTGACCGTCGGTTGGCGGGGCGGGCGGAAGTGGAGAGGTCGGAGTGGTGGGGATATTTGTGAGCATCGCGGGGGGAGGAAGAAGTGACAAGGCAGGAGGGGAGAGGAGTTCAGTCTGTATAACGAGCTGTGGTTGGATCTGTACATTGAGGCTGATGTTCTGATTCAGCTTTGATGAGGTAGAGATTTTGCGTCCATTCGGGAGCACGGTCTGGGGGAGTGGGGGATGTTGGGATTCGAAAGGAGATATCCGACCGTTGATGACGGATGGTCGACGGCCTGGTTGAGAGGAGGCACGACTTCGTCCGAGAGTCGGTGCAGTTCCCAAACTCGAAGGAGAGGTTGGTGTTTTGGCAGGTGGGTGTGTGAATGAAGATGGAGGGTTCGACTCGGTAGGCGATGAGGACGTCGTAGCAGTAGTAGAGGGTGGGGCCGACATCTTGCTCCGACGTTGATGTATTGTACCCATTGCAATTGACGAGTTGATCAAAGGCTGACCCCCCGTCACGCTCAGTGACTCCCCTCGAGTGCGGGAAGGGATAAACTGAGCAGGGACCGGAGATCCCGCAGGTCTCGAAGCGGCTGTCGGCACCGTAGCAGTACGAAACGGATGAACTGCGGTCGGGGAAGGAAGTGGGGGAAGTGGGTGAGAGTCGCGTTTTGCTAGGCGTGGGGTGTCAGGTCGTCGGGGAAGGGAGGCGGTTAAATCATCCTCGAATTGAATGTCGTCTGCCTGTGAGAGGCTATCAATCCTGGCGCCTTCTTCTACGACTGAAGTGAGCCTGGTTCCAGAGCCAGTCCGTGAGTGGCCGAGAGAGTTTCCGCGGGGCCGGGCAACCTCCAAAAATCGAGCCGGTTGTGAAGAGGGAATTGTGGAGCTATAGATTAGCGACAATTCTGGAGGTGGGGGTGGTGGTGATGATATTGGGGGTGGCGCGGCAGGAGGAAGCACAGAAGCCGCTCTAGGTCTACCAACGACTGGTGATTGATGTTGGGTGCGATTCACAGGAAGAGTCGAAGTCCGACTGAGGGTAGCCTGCTTGCTGCTAGGCGACAGGTCCATGTCCGCTGAAGCTGCATAAGGGTGTTGCGTTAATGAGCTCGAGGAAAAGTCGCGGGAAAGATGAGCAGCATTCAACATTGCAGAGCCGATGCCCTCATGTGCATCCTGCTCATCAAGGTCGTCAGTCAGAGCTGGATAGTGTGGATCGTCCTGGGTGTGCTCAGTGACGGAAGACGATGACGTATGTGAATCCGATGACTGGGATAGAGAGGTGGGGGACGGCGGTTGTGTTGACTCCGTAGAAGAAGAAGGAGCATACACGGAGGAAGGAGAATGAGGAATGGGTGGTATGCTGTATATGAGACTCAATATATTCATCCTATCAGCATATGTGTCGTGCTGAAAGGGCCATCTAATAAGCTTGATTCTGAGGTGTCACGGGTGCAACATACTATTGATTTCAGCCGCCTGACTTCCTCCTCCTGAGCGACAACGCTGCGCCTTCGTCCATTCCTCCTGCGCCCATCTGAGGAATCTTCGCCTCTTCGTACTCGTTCCATGACCTCGCTTAGGAGAGCAACGCTCCTGCCATACGCTATTACAGCAGCGTGGGGGTCATCGTTCGTTGCATCAAGTTGAACTGCTTCTCGTGCAAGCTCCAGTGCCCTTGTCAATGCGCGACGCGAAGAAGGTCGTGATTCAGACGATGGATGTGGATGATGCGGGGAAAGCAATAAACGGTCTGGCACTATGTCTTGCGTGCTTGCTTGAGTATTCAGGTAGTTGGGACGCGCCATACTGTTTGGTACAGGGTCGGATGAAGCTTGGGCGGAAGCGTAAGTAACGGTGCTCGACAACGGCTGGGGGCTATTGGAATTAGAGACAGGGGTCGAAGTTGAAACGTGATGTCGGTTGTGAGGAAAGGCAGCAACGGCTGCCAAGTTGGCAGACGCGGCAGGGCGGCTGTAAGAATTTTGGCTGGCACTCGTACTGGATCGGTGCCTTACAGTGAACTGAGGGTCGTCCAGGATACCTGTCGTCAAGGCTGCCACTTCGTCAGTAGAGAACGCTGAGGAAGGGTGAGGAACGTGAGGAATCGGTTGACTGGGAGGCGGGACGGCAGGAGGGAGGTTTGTTGCCACGGAACGGCGAAGCTGTGGTACAGTGGCTTGCGGAGAAGAGGAATTGGGGGACGAAGACAAGGTAGCTATTGGGGAGCCAGATGAGTTATCAGGCCACTGGCGGGATCGCTGGAGGACTGCAGGATGCTGGGCAGAAAACTCGAGTACCATACCGTCACGTTGAAAATGGGTGTTGGCTTGGTGTATTGAAGGCTTGGAGGGCGGGCGGGAGGACGATGATGCGTGTCTGCGAGAACGGTAGGTCAACCGGCTTGAACAATTGTTGAATCAGTGCCAAGTCTATCAGCCCGATAGGTGGGCAGGGTAAGGGCCGGTGGGAGCGCTACACGGTGAGCACGACGCTGGTGAGCATGAAGTACGACGACGGGGCGGCGTTGAGGACGGAGAGGACGGGGGGAACGGGGGAGGACGTGGAGAGGGAATGATACACGCCGACAGGACGTCGCACCCGTCAGGGTCGTCGGAGGTTGAATATGAACCGTTCACGGGAAATAACGCTATTCACACTACGACCGAATTGCATTCAGAGAATTGAAAAAAAGTTCGATTATAGGCTCGGAAACAACTCGACGCGCAGCAAGAAAGACAGGTAAACTTGTAAGGAATGTCAATGGATTATCCAGTAATAGTGTCGCGCAGTAAACAGCCAGAAACGAGTGGAGTGGACAGACAAAGGAGTAACGAACGGACAGACGTCGGGTATACGTGTTGACCATAAATGTCGATCAAATTTGGGCACCCATGTGCCATCAGTCCCGGAACTCAGCCTGCGATCCTTGCGCTGCCAATCGGCTCTCCAAATTTCTGTCGAGTAACACACCCTCAGCTTCTATAACTATCCAACATAATGTGCAACACACCTGAGAGATTCCTCCTTCGCCAAAAGCTCCTGGCGCTTTTCATTGATCTCACGCTGTACTTTGAGTTCAATCTCACGAAGCTACAAAGCAATCAATACGTCAAACGCGCGTAGCCGACAACCAGCGCACCTTCTCTTCCTCCCGACGAAGCTGTTCTTCTTTGAGGCGGACACTCTGTGTTGCAAGTTCTTCTGGAAGAATAGAAGAATCGCTGACACAACGGGTCACTTAGCAACATGATACTAAGCAAAAATGGCACAACCATACTGGGTATCCGAATGCACCGTCCTGGACAGCTTCTCGGTACGGTAAGTCTCGTACAAGAGATCGTGAGTGAGCGACTTCAAATCCCCAAGGTGTGAACTGATCTCCTGTTAGTGAGACATAAGAGAAAATACGCGGAAACATTACTTCAATAGGGCACTTCGAAGCCTGCTGAAATCCGAGTGCTTTGGATTATCGACTTCGGCAATACCCCATGGGTATATCCTGGCCCGAACAGGTTGTCCATCAATATCAATTTCCTCTTCAGATCCAATGATGGCGAAGGGAAGTAATGCCTATTTGGGGTCAGCAACATACCCAAGAAGTCGATATATTTAATTTGTTCACCCGCAGCTCGCTGTTATCCTGAATAGTCTCTTCATCGTCTTCCTCGACGTCGTATGGAAAATTGTACACAGGAATGTCATAGTGCTCAATGTCCTCCATGATCTAGGCGCATGATAAGTGATGAATCAGTGAGCTCACGTAGACCACTAACCCGTTTCTTGAATCCCCGAAGCTCACTGGGAGTCAACGAGTCGGCCTTGCCAATGACGGGGATGACATTGACACGGGGGGACAAGCGACGCATCAACTCAATGTCCATCTCCCTCAGTCTGTCATTCAAGTATGAGTTTAACGGTCTTCGTTCAAATTCGCTGCTACGTACGCGTGTCCTGTGGGAGGGATGAAGTAAAGCAAAGCGTGAACCCTGTTGTCGCGGAAGCGGGGGTTACGCTTGATACGTGACTCTTCGGCCAAGATATCATCGTATTGCCGTTCAAGGTATCCGACAATCTCTTGGAAGCTAAGTGGTCTTGTTAGGAAAAGGGTGCCAAGAGAACAAATGAATACTAACGCGAACTCGTTGTCAATGTTGTCGCCAAAACCGGGAGTGTCAACGATAGTGAGGGCAATACGAACGCCATCTTCCTCGAGTTCTGTGGGAGTGGAGTTAGACGGGAGTGAACCAGACGAACGGGGGGCAGACGCACCGACGTTGACAGGTTTGATCCTGATGCCCTCCTCAATGTGGGCGGTGTCAGGATTGTCAGAGACCTTGTGAGCAAGGACCTCGGACTCGCAAAGGGTGTTGACAAAAGTTGTGCGGCCAGTTCCAGAGGCACCTGGGTGCAAGGTGAGGGAAGTGCGAGGAGAAGCGGGGAGAAAAAAGACGAACCGACGACCATGAGGGTGAACTGAACGCCCTTCTTGACTTTGTTTCCTCTGCGTCTGCCTGCGAAAGACATTTTGGTGATGAAGAAGCGAGTAGAGACGAGCAGAAACTTGTCCAACCCGTTTTTAAAGCTCCGATCATCCTGCGCCACCGTCGCGCATACGCGCTCCTCCTCTTCCTCATCCTGTTACATGTCCCTTGTCTTCCGTCGCGTATCCTTTCTCCGCCTCTCTCATTCTTCCCCTCTCCATACGGCTCGCCAACCCACAGTCACGAAGAAACCCTTCTCCGAGCTTCCACAACGACCTACAGCTCCACCCTCCGATGCCATTCACCCTGCTGACAACGGGAAAGTGCCCGGGAGACGCCAGCAATCCCTCCTGACGACCAACGAAACCGTCATAAAAGGTATTGTCATCCACCGTGCCGTCATCTCTTGCTGATCTGTCTAGTGCCACAAGACTCGACGCGACCTAGGCGTGGTCGAAAGCCCAAAGTTGTTTCGCCCCCATTGCCGGAAGCCACCTTGCCAGAAACAGGTGTTCCCCCGAGGCAACCACGCAATTTACTTGCCACTGGGATCTTGACAAATCTATCCAGGTTCTCTCATTGCATTCTTCTCACCCGCGTGGGCCAATTCTATGAGGTATGAACCACTGAAGACGCGTCTCATCGTATTAACACTCGGCCGGTAGTCATATTTTGACCAAGCCAGTCAAGTCGCGCGTCTGCTCGGCATCAAATTGACTTCACGCGTTTGGGATAAGCAGGATGTCCCGATGTGTGGTTTTCCGATCATGCAACTTGATAAGCATCTCAAGGTGTTGGTTCAGCAGCACAAGCTCTCTGTCGCTATGTGCGAGGAGTTTCCGCGTTACACAAATGGTCAGAAGCCCGAGTTCGACCGTCGCGTGGTTCGCGTCATCACTCCTGGTACCCTTATTGATGAATCCTTTTTAAATCCTTTTGAGAACAACTTCCTTCTCGCCATTAGCGCAAATTCATCTTGTGAACCCAGCATCCAAGAGATTGGATTAGCGTGGATTGATGTCTCAACTGGCGATTTTTTTACCAAGACAATCCCACTCGAAGGGCTCAAGGACGACCTCGCACGCATCAGTCCGCGAGAGATCGTCCTCGCACGGGAGCTGAGAGATCGACCTTTTGGTTCAATTTGGCAGCTTCTCGAAGATGAAGGCAACTTTGTGACCTACATCGAGCCTTCTGATACCACCTTCCATCAATGTGGTTCCACTTACACGCTGGAAGAATCTGTGGCTATCAATATACTCACAACCTATATGCAGGTTAATCTCATGGAACACATGCCCCAGCTCTCCGTTCCCAACCGAGAGGGTACCGACGAGCGCATGCAAATCGATTCTCATACCATCAAAGCACTCGAAATACATGAGAGTGCAAGGGAGGGTGGACCAACTGGGAGCCTTCTAAGTGTCATCAAGCGAACCATGACTAGCAGTGGAACGCGTTCTTTGACTCGTAGACTGTGTTCGTTTTTTCCGCCACTTTTCCCCGATCTGCAGCCTTTCAACATATACTTTCGCTAGGCTCGCCGAGTACATCACAAAGAGAGATTGAAGCGCGGCAATCGCTGGTTATATTTTTCTACCAACGGCCACATCTGCGAGATGATATCGCACGCTTATTGCAAGACTCCGAAGATGCGTACCGCATCGTCCAGCGTTTCCTCTCCTGCAGAGGAGAGCCCAAAGATCTCCTTGCGATCAATCGTACTATCCAGGTTTGGACAAGTATCCGAAATAGAGTCGAGCTTGAGAAAACGATGGAGTATCCAGAGCCGGATAGCGTCCATGGTGAGGACTGGTCCAGTGTCGATACCCTTTTGTCGAAGATCACCAGCCTTCATGATTTATCTACGCGCATCACTCTGGCACTGGAGGACGTCGAGTTTCAAGCCCCACCACTTGATGAATTTGTTGAAGGTGATTCTCCAGAAGGCGAGCAAAAATCTTCAATTGCTACGTACGGAATATATAAGGGGACTATTCGACCAGGGTGAGTGAGGCTCGCCACCTAGTGGTCGTAGGCATAGTGATATACTGCATCAGATTTTCGGGAGGACTAGCTGCATTGCACGACACACTGGGTACTCTTCTCGACCGCAGAAGAACTCTAGAACATGATCTTCAGCTTCAGTACAGTAAGGACCATCACCTTGTTATCTAACCATGCTGAATTTTCTTCAGGCACGCCTTCTCTGACATTGCGTACAAACCCTGCGCAAGGTATGCACGTTCATATCGGGAGGGCGAAGAGGGATGAAACCAAGATCAAGACCAACCCTTCTTTCATCGCTATCTCAGAGAGTGCATCGACCAGTAGCTATTTCTATCAGGTATGCTCGCTGTGTAGCCCTGCTCATTCACACCTTAAGAATGTTTCGCAGCCTTGGTCACAACTTGGAGGTCAGATTGTGGAAACTACGGCTGCTATAGCGAATGCAGAAAAGGAGATCTTTAACACCCTGCGCGATGAGGTTTGTTTTGAATGCATTCCTACGTCAGATATGCGTTTAAGAGTTTCATAGGTGAAAGCATTTTCCTCCCAAATCCAGCATAACGCCCGAATAATAGACGAGCTTGATGTTGCACTCGGCTTTGCTAACCTGGCAGTTGAACTGAGGTTCGTCCGCCCGGTGATCAAGGACGAGTAAGCGTCACATACCTTCACTCGGTTCGATAGCTACTGACATGTCTGTAGTGCCACGTATGAGGTGACGGATGGTCGTCATCCTACAGTCGAGCTCGGCTTGCTCGCGTCGGGCCGAGTCTTTACACCAAACTCGGTTGCTCTTAAGCCTCACTCTCGTCTACACATTATCACAGGGCCGAATATGGCAGGAAAGTCGACTTTTCTGCGACAAACTGCCCTGATTGCAATCCTTGCACAAGCGGGTTCATTTGTACCCGCTGAGCATGCGGTCGTTGGGATCGTTGACAAGCTGTTTTCAAGGGTGGGGGCGAAAGATGACGTCTTTAGGGACCGAAGTACATTTATGGTTGAGATGCTCGAGACCGCTGAGATTTTACACCGAGCAACGGCAAAGAGCTTGGTCAGTTCCGTGCATTCATCAAACGTTGCCAAAACCAATTATACTACTAGGTCATCATGGATGAAGTCGGGCGAGGTACAACGGTCAAAGATGGTTTAGCAATTGCATTCGCGACAGTGCATCATCTTGCGGTGCATAATCGATGTCGGGCATTGTTCGCAACTCATTTCCATGAGCTGGCAGATCTACTGGCGTACAATGAGGTGAATCATCATGGCAATGGTGTATTCCACGACGTCGGTTTTTTCTGCACCGACGTTCACGAGAGTGAAGTAGGTCAAATGCCATTTTCCAGAAAGCAGACTGGTATTGATGTGATAATCCAGGACAACTTCTTCACTTATTCTCACCGCCTTAGGCCCGGTGTGAACCGCAATAGTCATGGACTCAAAGTTGCACGGCTAGCCGGCATACCTGATTCGGTTCTCTTGCTGGCAAAGAATGTACTTGCTGCATTGCAGAGACAACAACTCATGAATCCAAAGGAACTTTCCGACATTGGCAAGGAGTTAACATTCACGACAGAAAAGACCAATATCTTTTAATGCAAACATAGATTTGTATCCTATACTACCTTTCCTGCCACTACCCGTGTTGATAATCATCTACACCATTCGCGAGCGGATGAAGTTCAGGGCTGAACCAGCCTTCAGCCATTTGACCTGGTCTATCGACATTGTGTGTCTGGTAGGGATCTCGAAAGTTTCCCCCCTTGAATTGGTGACGCAGAGCTTGATAGCTGCGTCTTCGTTACCATTCAAGAGGTCCTTAAGACCAAAAGTTTCCACCACGTCACCAGAGCCGATTCGAGAGTAGTCTGCCTTATCAGCGAACCAGAGAGGAAGAACACCTTGCTTCTAGAGGCAATTATCAGTCATGCCAAATATCATTCTCTTCGATTACTACCTTGAGGTTGGTCTCATGGATACGAGCAAAGGAACGCGCAACAATCATGGCACAACCTACAGAGTCATTATTAACCCAGTTCAACTTGTGTGAAAGGCAAGCTCATACCGTAGAACCGAGGTTGGAGTGCAGCGTGTTCACGAGCACTTCCTTCACCATAGTTTTCGTCCACGACCAGAGCCCACGGCTGATTTCTCCCCTTTAGTCTCTTGGCGATGGCTGGAATAGTGCCATTCTTAGATTGAGAATCATCGTGGTCATGGTCGAATGCCACATTCATGTCTCCGCCCTCGTCATTGATGGCTGTAATAACTAAAAAGAAACGATCAGCTCAAGTCGGAGTGCAGTGATTTTGCGACATACGGAGATTTTCCGATATATTGCTAAGATGACCTTTGTACTTCAGCCATGGTCCCTGAAAACGATGGTCAATCAAACTAAATAAAATAGTTGGCAAAATTCGACCCACAGCCGCTGAAATATGATCAGTGGTACATTTGCCTCTCACTCTCATCAGAACCTTCAGCGATGGAAACTCGAGTCCTCGTGGATTCTGGGGTCCAAAGTGGCTAGGAAATGGCTCCAATACCTCAAGCCGCTGGGAATCCTTGCTAATGATGACCTGGGTTTCCGGTTGGGGTTCTGGCATGGGACTGGGGTAATAATCCGTATTTCCTGCAATGAACCCTTCGGTGGGGAGGTCTTGTCCAGATGGCGGCGAAAACTTGAAGAGTTGTCCATTTGGCAGGCTAATAGCATCGGTCAGAGGGTTGAATGTCAGTTTTCCCGAGAATGCCATGGCTGTAACGATAGTCGGAGAAGCTAGAAAGTTCATGGTATAGCGATTTCCGTCGTTGCGAGACTTGAAGTTGCTATACAGGTTTACTCAGAAGGATAATTGGAGATAAGAAGCCAACTCACCGGTTGAAAGACGTTAGGATGGCTTGAATAGACACGAGTGACATGAGTTCTGATGTACACACTTACCGTCTGAGTGCCACTTACCATTCTCTTCGCCTTTCGAATCTTCTCGCTTCCACTGCAACGAAATGTTGGTTACATTACAAAGAAAGAAGTGAAACCTACTTGGCCAATACAAGGACCGCACGCATTTGCAAGAACAACAACACCAACGTCCTGTAAAGTATCCGTGATTCCATCGCGTTCCATAGTGGCGCGAATTTGCTCAGAACCGGGTGTACACAGGAAGGGAACTTTGGCAGCCAATCCGGCAGTCTTTGCTTGTCTTGCAATCTCCGCAACTCTGGTCTTGAGAGTGTCAATGGAAATGTCGCCTCTCAAACTCTAATAAGGTTTACCAAATCCTCATAGGAGCTATTCGTGCAAGATCCAATCAGACTGGCAGAAAGGTCGTCTTTCCAACCATTCTCTTGGACAAAGGTTCCAAACTTCGATAAAGGTGTCGCTAGGTCAGGGGTGAACGGGCCATTGATCGTGGGCTCCAAATCCGACAGGTTCTGAACCGAGAAGATTTAGGTGGTGGGAATGTTATTGGTATGATGGCACGTACAATCTCTATCACTTCGTCGTATTCAGCGCCCTCGTCGGCGCCCAAAAAGCCCTTCTCGGCAGCTTCGTCTGCAGCACGAGCTACCGGGCCACGTCCGGTTGCACGAAGGTATGCGCACATATTTTTTGTGTAAGGGAAAGTTGAGGTCGTTGCACCCACCTCGGCTCCCATGTTCGCAACAGTGGCCAACCCTATGATGCTCCGAGTCCTGATATGTGTGATTGGAGAATGTTTGGCGTACCTGTACATGACTGAGTTGCTACCCCCGGGCCAAAGTATTCTAGAATGCGTCCCGTGCCTCCCTACTAGCTGATTGACAGACATCTCCGCGGGAAGTAAAATAAACGTACTCTGACGGTGAGCTTTCCCGCTAGATGCAAGATCAAATCCTTAGGAGTCGCCCAGCCACTGAGCTGGCCCGTAAGGTGAACACCTGAAGACATGGAGTAGCGGTCCCTCCACACAAGACGAAGGTCTTACCGACCACATGAGGGGCTTTCAATTCCCAAGGTGTACCGGTCATGGCATCCACAGCGTCTGCACCACCAACGCCGATGGCAAGCAAGCCAAGCCCTCCAGCGTTTGGGGTGTGAGAGTCTATAGACTGGCATCATTGTTGTTGCGTAGATCCAATGGTTTGAAAACACACCCGTGCCCAGCCTATATTATACAGATATTTAGTCCGTGCATACGCCGTAAGAAAAAGTATGTACATGAGCATCCCAGGAGCGGCGTAATTTTCGAGTACAATTTGGTGAATGATACCTGACCCAGGCTTCCAGAATTCGATTCCATATTTCCGAGCAGCACTTTCAAGGAAGTCGAAAACCTCTTTGTTGGAAACGATAGATCGCTACAGTGGCGCATCAGTCATGCAGTCTCGTAGACGAACAGCGGTCACCTGAAGATCTGATGTTGCACCATTGACTGCTTGAATGAGATGGTCACAGTGTATGCTTGTGGGCACAGCGCATCGAGAGAGACCAGCACTCATGAATTGCAACCTAGGACCTTGTAAACTCGAAGAAGAGCTCTTGCACGCAACGGGACTTACAAGGCCATTCTGGTGCGCCTTGAGTAAGTCGGTCAAAAAAAAGTACAGGAAGGACTCAACTGCGCCGAGGCATCCTGCATTGCGACTCGTTGTGGGCTGAGCTGCAGGTAGGTTTCGCCTCTGATCTTTCCACCGCGAGATAAACTCTTATCCGGGTCAGCTAGATGGCTATATAGAATCTTCTCTGCGAGTGTTAGTGGCCTGTTATTGAGCAGTTTTCGTACACGGCCCAGCTTTTGAAGTAGTTTGGTATAAGGTGGTGTGATGGAAGAGCAGTCCTTCTCGGCGGTTGAGGCATGTGTCGCAAAACGACATTGCAGGATGCGTCTCGAATGACTCGAGCCTCGTTGGAGGGTCGGGAGAGACATCATGTCACCGCTCTGTAGTTGATTTCCAGCTTGCACTGAACCATGTTTCGACACTTCCTCATTTGGGTTGTCAACAATTGTACGCGTCAACTATCACCAGAGAGGTTCAACCAGGGCTTCTCTCCATCCCGTTGCTCTCGCCTCCCAGTAGCCCCCTTTATATTTCCAGTCTTCACCAACCTGCTTGAACCACCGAGGAGTTCGGTCTGCACCGCGTCTTCGTCTATCTCTTTGTGTTTCCTCCAAGCGCGTTTTCTCTACCTCAGCCTCATCAATGTTTCCTTCTTCGAGTGCGCGCACGTCTGGTCGGAATCGTGAGTCTGTGGGCGGGAGCCTGCTCTCCAGGTCGCTGGTAATCTCATTCAAAGTGATCCCGAACGCCGTGAACCCGTAATATTCCTTATTCTGTTTCGGGAACGGCGCGATGCGCCAAAGCACGCGAAGATGCGATGAATCGAGGACAAGTACGATCTGGTCGTCCCATTTGCCCTCAATGCGTGCACACACGTCCCCAGACCTTGAGAGAACGACACCAGCAACTTCGTTGGAAGCGCCCCAGTAACCCGTTTGCTTGAAGTCGACGATACAACTAGCTCCGCTAACCGTGTTCTTAATCGTCATCTTTCCGCAGTGCTCGAGGTATTTGGTTCCCATCATCAGATTTCGCATGAAAGAGGACGGCTTGTTCCTGCACAAGTAAGTTAACATAATTGCTCCTATATAACAACGAATTCTTCTACCATTCATACTGATCATCACCTATCTGGAGCTGTGTCGTGCCTATGGGGATGATTTCTAAGCTTTTACCTACAAAAAATGTGAGGTTACTGACGTGCATACTTCGCATGGGAGCGAGGCACTGCAATGACTGACCCCAAAACTTGGTCTTCCCAGCAGACGTGCCACGCAGTTCCCATCCGTCTCCCTCGGCATGATAGGCGATGACGACCGGATTGTGCGAAACCTTTTCCGCGATAAATCTCATCCGAATATCCTCGAATGTTTCTGCAAGCATCGGATTGCTGACAAGAAACCTTAGCGTAACTTCCCATACACAACAGATACCACCTACAACCCTTTCCTTCCGGAGCGGTGCCTTGTGTGCGCGTAGCTGGAAATCGCAAACGCTGCAACGAAACACATTCGTTCGACTGGCTCATTAGCTTCAGCTGCCTGTTGTAACAGTTCGTGGTACTCCAGTTCCTCAGCCGTTCGCTGTAAGAGTGTCAAAGGCTCGTTGAAAGACACAGGGAATGCTATGGTCGATAAATCCTAGAAGCAGAGACCTTAGCTCTATCACGAAGTGCAACACTAAAAACATACCTTGCCGACATTCTTCTTCAACATAGCGAATAGACTGCCTTCATCACCCACGGGCCCTGAAGGTAGGTAAGTTCGCCTAACTACTTGACGCGCATGCAGAGATGAATCATTATCTCGAATGGTCTGCAGTGCCATATGGTCTTCGTCGCTAGATGCACTTCCATATTCATCGAGGCTCGAATTCCCGGATCGCAACACAAGCCGTGCTTTCTCTTCTTCAGGTGTTGGGTCCTCGAGCAAAAATTCCTCTCCGACATTATCTTCCGCGTCGAACCATTCAACAGGCGCACCATCACTCAAATCTGACATGGATGATATCCTATTTGACTGATGGGTCAACGAAGTAGAAAAGCCGGATGCAGACAGAAGCTCGTCGGCTTTCTCCTCAGCGGTCTTCGGTAACGGAGATCCACGCATTACGGGCGGCTGTGTATCGTTTTGCACCGCATAGAGTGACCTTAGTAGAGCAACGTGCTGGGATTTGAGGGAATCAAGTGCGACGTGAGCACGTTGAAGGTGTAAGTTGACGCCAGTGTCCGGATTGGAACGAATCAAGGTGCCATCTTCGTGAGTCACGTGGGGTCCAGCTGTCGATCGGAGACATGCCAGCGTATGGGTCAGCGTTTCAGCATGCTTGGTATACGCTGAAACCTACACTTTTTAAATTTACCAAAAACCGAGCCAACATCCCTGTGATTGTTGGACTTCTCCTTGTCTGGCTTGGACTTGAGAGAACTGTTCTTCTTAGATGGGTCTTCGGCATGAAGTGCTATGATCGCACTCTCCAACTCAACGATGGCCTAGCAGCGGTGAAGATTGCACGCTTGTGAAAAGCTTCAGTGTACATACCAACCCCATGTCCTCGGCGATAATACTAGATTTATTCCGTTGAGAGTGAGTCAGTCTGGGAGTTAGCCTACTCGCACTTGACCGGCGGCCATCTGGTGCGATGAATCTCCTGCTTGAAATTGTTCACACAGGATGACAGAGTGATCAATACGCTACGCTTGCCTGAAAGCGGACATCCATGCGTTGAAGTCCTCCGAGCTCAGGCATTTGATGTGAAACGTGGCAGTACTTGAGTCTAGATGAATATCCTTGCGCCCCACGACGGTGGAGAGCGCGGCATGGGGTAGGAATATTCGATCGCGAACAGGGTGCCCAGGGCTTAATGAATAGGACAGCGTGCCTGACTGGTGCAGCACAAAATAGCGACGCGCGAACCCTGCAGACGCGGTGGGTCCTAGATTCTGCTAAGTCAAGACTCAATCTGCGTACCCTGCATCTTTTTTCTCCTCTTTTTGAGCAACCATCCTTGGAAAATGATGTCCTGGCCCAAATGAGCGGATGGATCCTGGAAATAGGGAAGAGCCATAAGCAAAGCTCAAGAGGGGGCACTGGTGTGGTGAACCGGAATCCACGCTAGTCAGTGTCGACGCGCGAGCATGTGTCTGCCAGTAGCCGTTACTACGC
>JBBPRD010000273.1:0-16264 GCA_038092855.1 Boletus piedmontensis
CCCCTTTCAGCCCCTGCATGAGGAGGGACCGCTGCAGCTTAAAGCTGGTTCAAAGTCGGAGCCTATCTAGCGCTGTCCCACCCAAAGGAGGGTGTCTGCCATCAAGGTGGGGTCTACCCATATAGGGGACACAGACCTCCTCTGCACAGATATCTCGTCGTCATCAGAGTCCACCACTTTTTCTAAATGGAATCTTGCTGGCATAGAGAGTCCAGGCAAGCCAGGGGATGAAGGTTGAGAGCCTTGATCTGAGGGATGGATGGTATCCCTTTCATTGGTCTCTTTGTCTGTGTGTTGTTCCAACACAATCTTGTTCCAAGACCTGACAATGTCAAATAATTGTACCGTGCATTTGCACAATACTAACATTCTGGAATCTAGGATATCTGTATGCTGGAGATTAGGGACTCAGCAATTAGTGCCGTCTGCCCACACGAACTCAATATGGAGACCATAGTAAGCCTGGGACATTGAGTCTATATTGCACTCATAAGCTGCCAGCTCCAGGGGGAACTCACAATTGAATTCCATATGCTCAGCTCAGTAGAGCCATGATCGCATATATCCTAGGATTGTGTCACCAAGTTTGGTGGCATTGAAGTATTCCCAAGCTGTCTTAAACTCGGACTTAAGGACAAGGACTGTGTTTGTCGCTTCCTCTTTGTCACTAAGACAGTTATCCCATCTTTCCTTGAGTTTGTTCCTTTGCTAAGAAGTAACCAGCACCTCATCATAACCACAGCAAACATAGATGGCAACCAGCCAATTGAGTGCATCTGAGTAATTCTCAAAAGTAGAACTTAGTGTGGTGAGGCGACTCATTTCACTGCAGAATATATCTCATTTGATATCCATGGGGTGAGCAGAGACGTAGGGAATCCTCTGAAACAGGGACTTGGCCTTCTGGTATGGCTTATGTTGCAACCTTCCTCTATGGTTGATATAGAGGAGCATATCCAAGAAGGGTTGGGCATTGCCAATGTCCCAGGTAATCTCACAGCCATCAATGTTAACCTTTGCCTTGAGTATGTCAAGCACTTCATACACTGCCTGGGGTAATTAAAATTACAAATGGACAACAAAAAATTGAAGAAAATAAAGATGAGAGGTTGTTGATAGACCCATTGGGATATCCCAAATCAAATTTCTAAGAAAACAGCAAACAGAATAATTAGTTATAAGGGATATAGTGAGGATGGGGCAAAGATATAATATTATGTCAGAAAAAAATCAAATCATCCCCAAACCTTTTCCAACATGTTCAAAGTGTTCAAAAACCCTTGGGAACACACTTTCTGCCCCACTGACAAGAAGATCTGACTAATTTGAAGTGATAGTAGAGGTGAGTCAGAATAAGTTACAGAAGTTGTTGAGAAAAAATACAAAAGTACTACAAATAGTCACAACATCATCTCCAGATGTCTTATACACTGGGAGAATACTATTTGGACACCTGGCCAACAATACTGATTTATTTGAAGCAGTGGTGGATATGGGGGCATAGGTGGCAGATGTCATGGAGAAAAAATATAGAAGCACTCCAAATGGTCACAACACTATCTCTAGATGTCATATACACTGGGAGAATGCTATTTGGCTACCTGGTAAACAATACTGATTTATTTGAAGCAGTGAAACATCCAGGAAAAAAAATATTGAAGCACTACCAATGCTCATACCACTATCTCTAGATGTCATATACATACATCAAGGGAATACCATTTGGATGGCTGGTCAATATCTGCACAAAAGGGAAATGGCTATTGCACTACATACCCACATGATAGAATTCAATTGCTGGATGTAGGCTATGTTGTCAAGTTATCCCAATATTATTGCAACTGTTGACTGCATAGTCTACTATAGCAAATTAAAAAGTGTCATCATGCAACAGTAGCCCAGGTAGCACTAATGACTGTTGGCTACTATAGTCCATTATACTGTCTATCAAAGTGTATAAAAGTGTAGTAAAAGTGTAGCAACAAAGCATACAAAAGTGAAGTAAAAGTGTAGTTAAAGAGTGTACCAAAAGCATACCAAAAAAAAAGTGTACAAAAGTGTAGTTTAAAAGTGTACCCGAAGCATAGTACAAGTGTACCAAAAATACAAACAAAAGTGTAGTAACAAAGTGTACCAAAAGTGTAGAAAATGTAGTTATAAAGTGTACCAAAAAAGTGTCCAAAAGTGTAGTGAAGAAGTATACCAAAAGTGTAATTAAAAAGTGGAGCCAAAAAGCATACAAAAGTGTAGTAAAAGTGTGGTTGAAAAGTGTAGTGAACATGTACCAAATGTGTACCAAAAATGCAGACATGTGTGTACCTAAGTCACAGTCACAGATGTCATACAAAAAAAATACAAAAGCACTATAAATGGTCATATCACTATTATAAATGGAATACCATTTAGACAGCTTGCATGCAATCCTGACTTATTACTTTGGGTAGACACAGTATGACAAGTGAAAGATGTCAACCCAAAAAATATAAACACATTTCTAACAGTCATAGAACAGTCTTTGCATTACATCAATATACTAATCATCAGAAAACTCCTCATCCTCATCCTCCTCATTATCAGGTTTATTTTCCCCATCCTCTTCTTCCTCATTATCCAGTTCATTTTCCTCGTCCTCTTCTTTCTCTAATCCCCTGTCATTCTCCTTTTCTGGAATCTGGGCCTCTGTTTTCTTCACAGGAGATTTTCAAGCATTCTTCATCTTTCCAGATTTTCTCCTTCTTGACTCTTGCAATTTTCATTTCTTCACCAACAATTCTCTGCTGGCTAGCAAGTCTCCATATCCAGCATGCTCCATAATATCCATCTGCAGCTTGTTCCTCGGCTTCAGGACTCAATTTATCTTCTTTTGGGTCTGTCGAACTCCTTTCTCCTCAGATAGTCCTTCTATCTTGTAAAACTTTGAATTGGTGACCAGTACTACCTTGTCTTCTTCACACCTCCAGGTCTTTCCAGGCGTCTTGGAACTTCCTTTGATAGAGTCAGACAGAGTTTGAAGCAATGAAAATATCTTCCCCAGCTGATCAGTGACTTTAACCATCTCTGTTGTTGTGTAGTTCTGAATCAACTCATGATACTCCCAAATATAACCTGGCTTTGTCCAGAACACACTTCAAGGTGATCTGTGGGCAGGCTTGGAATCTTGAGTGGCATCTGGAAAAAATATATTTGTCCGCTCCATAAAACTGGCTTGGTGGTGACCTGCTCTAGCACTTCCTGGTATGTTAGCATTGCATGCCTTGAAAGCACAACCACGAAGCACTCTAAAGGTGCCATTCAATGACCAGCTTTGAATGGCTTCCTGCAGTAATGTTGGCTCTGGCCTGTGCTCTGGATCTATCAACCAAGCATTGTCCATCTGAATCCAAAGCTGGCAGGTGAACTTGACAAACAGCTTGCCAACCACAGGTTCCAAATTGGTCAAGTCACTGGACCACATCCAGGATTGCATGATCAACCAAGAGTTGATCCCAGATGATCTTGATCACCATTGCCCAAGTGGGCATGTTTCCAATAGGAAACTATTCAGAATCATTGTTGGATGCTAATCTTGGCCACATGGGTCGGCTCTCCTTCTTCTTCAGCTTCACTGCCATGAGTTTGAGCACCTCAAGGTTGTCATATTGCTGGACTACTGATAGAAGAGGCATTTGTTGAAGATCCAGGTCTATCAAAAAGAACATGCTGAACCATTCACATATCCTGGAAAACTAGAGCAGAGCCATGGATTCCTGGACGTGGTGATCCAGAATAATGGGAGTGCTGGAGGTGCAGCGGATCAGATGGCAGATGATACCAGTTAGAATTCCCAAGTTGGAAGGGTTCAGGTTCTTGAGCTTTATCTGAGCCAGCTGATGTGCTCTGACATGTTGAGACAGAAATTCAAACCAGACTTCAGAAGGTATCCATAGTATGGGATCAGAATCAAGGAACACTTTCACCTAAAGAGTCAAGGGATGAATGAAATGATTGTGTAATAAGTCCAAGATGACATACCCTATCTGACAACTCTGCCATGACATGTTCCACTGCCATTCCACCCATTCGGTATTCATCCCTGACACCATAGGAGCTCTTCTTGGCTTTGCCAGAATACATGCTGATAGCCTGGGTATACTCCTCCATGAAGTCACTGTTCAATGCATATGCATCCTTGTCCATCATGAAGGTGGGCAGGTTGTCATTGGGTTGCACCACCTCATAGCTGAGATTGTAGGCACTTTGGAAGGCCACATGGGTTTGTCTTGCTCTCTCCTGGGACATTTCAGCTTGAATTCCTCCATATCGCCCAAGGGTGCATGTGTGATGAATGTTGCCTCATAGGAAACCACCAGCACCAAAGGAGGCCTCCAATGCCTCCAGCCTCCACAGACCCACCAGCTTCTGATCGCAAGTAGGATGGATTCCAATTCCCAGGTCCACCAAGAGCTCTCCATTGTTCCTGTTCACCATATATGACCAGTCCAATGCTGGAATTCCATCAGATAGGACTCTGATTAGAGAGATGTTTTCCTACAGTAGAGATGTCTTGGCCCATAGCTTGATTCCCTTGCAATCCAGGACAAAGAAAGAGGACCCATAGTTGGCATAGCGTGATGGATCCTTCTGAATGATATCCTCCATGGTGGATTGGATCTTCTTCAAAGACTCCATTGTAAATGGTACTACCTTGGAACGACCTGCCTTTTTGCTCCTGCTCTTGCATGCCTTGAATTGCATCTCATCCAGAGTAAGGGATACGTATAGAGCACTCCCAACATTAGCATGCTGATGTATGGTAGGAAGCAGGAGATTTTCCTAGAAAAAGTCCAAGACCTCCTTGGATATGCGATTTGCATGCTTGTGTGTCACCTCATCCCTGTGGATCATCCTGGGAAAGCAGATGTACACATACATGGCACTTGAGGTGCTACTCAAGGTACCAAACATAGTGTGGGGAATTCCACATAAAGGAAAGGTCATGGTCAACCATTCCGTACAACCTCCAATGGCATTGGCATCCTCTTGAGATTGAGATATGAGAATGTCAACATACACATGGTTGTTCTTGTGCATGGGAGCCTTGTCCTCCATGATAGGGCCCAGATAGACTGCCAGAGGAGTGTGAAAATAAAGAGAGTGAGTCACCCAGATAAGACTATCAATGTCCACCACCACTTCCAAGTCCTCTGAGGTCAGAGGCACATGGTCCAGTTCTAGATTGAGATAGATGTGCTGATGATCTTTACATTGCCCACAAAGAAATGTTCTTATGAGATCATCAGAGCTTGCTGCACTTATCTTGATCATTTAAGTAGCACTTGAGATAACTACATCATTCACTTGGACTTGGTTCTCAGTGACTCCAGAGGAAGTTTGTCCATACCCAAGAGTGTATTTCTCTGAAAAGATTAGTGTTAGAAAGGACAAACTACAAAGTGGATGTTATTCTCACCAGTGACATGATTGTCTATCTGAAGAGATGGCATGTACTCTTCTGTGATACCAACAGGAAGAATATGATCCATGAGTTTGATGGGTGGGTCCAGGTAGAACATTTGGCTAAATGAAGGCAGCAAACAATAACCATAATCTCGAAATGAGGTCCATAATCCTGGTTGATGATATGGTGCTTTCACCATCTCATAAGGATCATGAATCTATTGGAGACTTTCCAAGACTGGACCTTCTTCATAATCGTCATACAACCTGTTGAATGGCTTCCACCAGTGACCTTGATATGCCAAAAGATGGACTGCAGGAGTAGGATAAGGAAAGTGGAACATGTAGCCTGTAATCCAGTCCTTGATATGCTTTTGTTGTTGAGCAATCTCAAAGGCATCTTCGATAACAAGCTCCTTTCTTCCATGCACTGCTTTGGAAGGAAGGTGGTCTCTGGCTCTAGCTCTGCTTATATAAGAATAATGTCTGAGAAGATTTTTAAGATGCTGAGACTTGGAATTGAGAACAGGCTGATCCTCTTCATCCTGGTCATCCTGGTCATTGGGAAGATCTGAGTCTGAGGGAGGAGAAACAAATAGAGACTGTTGATATCCTATATTGACCCTCTGATATACATGGCAGTTTGCAGCAACCACATTGAGTTCCTGGATAATAGATGCATGGTTCTCTCCAGAGGCCTCTTGCTCAACCTCCAAGATGGTTTGCTCACTGACAGCAGCTGTGTTGTTCCACTGTGACCATATATCTCCAGTAGGAAGATTGGCAGATGAGAGATAACAATAGTTCTCCCAGCTTCTTCAACAGGCCTCCTTTACTGCTGTGAGCATATGAAGCCAAAGGTGATGTCCACAAGGAATTGGAGGGATGTGGAGATTGTTGTCCACATTGTAGAGACCAGCATTCATGAGAGACTCCATCACAAAGGATGCGATGGGTCCACAATCATAGCCATTTTGGGTCCAGTTGCATACCTGTACATTGACCAGATTAGGTTCCACAGCATCATAACTGTGCAGGGCAGCGATTTGCATCCAATAGAGAGGCCCATTCCACCTGGTCCAGTCATCCAGCTGATCATCATAATGAGAATCAGGAATCTCTGAGATATTCCCAGATATGCGTTTTCCAAGCACAAAGGCAAGGTTTTCCTGATAATCAAAGACAATAATAAAAAAGTGATCCAAGGACAAGACCACAAAGGCAATAGGAATAGAGGAATCTCCAGGCAGGGTATTGAAATATGTCACTGTTGGAACAGATATATCTCTTGAACATCTGGCAAAGAATAAACACCAGAGACAATAGAAGGGATAGCAGAGAAGAAGTTGACATAATAAACATGAGTCTGGCCAGAGATAGAGTACCATAGGGACAGGAGAAAGAAGTTCAGAACACTTACTTCTATCCATGTCTGATGCTTTAAAGTATTCAGGTTCTGATATGCAATGGCCCATGTGGTGGGCCTTGCCATGGAGCATACTCAAATTTTTCATAATGAGTAGACTGGTGAGAAGGATGGAATGACATATAGATAATGTGATGCACTGAAGGCCCCTGATCATCCTGACCAGAGTTAGACCTTGGAGGATGGGGTAATATAGGAAGACTAGAATGGGATAGTGAATGCTGTTCCACAAAGTCATTACTGGACTCGTCAGAGTTGTTTTTGCCAGTATTTCCTTGATCTCCAGGGTGAGACTGATCAAGATCTAGATGGTCCATCATGGCCTGACATTTCTGATACACAGATCGCAGTGCTTCATCATTAAGCTCCTCTACATCATCAAAGGACTCATCATTATCTGGTTGATCACAGGCATGCTGGCCCTGAGAGTTAGTCTGATGAATATCCAGGTTCTCCATCTTGATGTGGCATTTCTGATATATAAAGTTGAGCTCTTATTTATCAAAGGATGAATCTGAATCTGAAAATGTAGGACTTAACCTAGTTTCTTTCCGTGCAGAAAGAGCAGTCAATAATAAAGAATAGCAGGAAGGCAAGGATGAAGAGAAAGAGGAAGAGGAAAAGAAAAAGGAAGAGGAAGAGGAAAAGGAAGAGAAAGAATTGCAATGGATAGATAATGGAATGGCTTTCACTGTCTTATTCAAAGCAGTGTTAGCTGTAAGAGCCTTACTTTGAGAGCGTGTACAAGATGCCATGGTGGTTGAAATGTGAAAATGCTGAGAAGTTAATCTTGAAAGGATCATTTGGCTCACAATGAGATGATCCAGGGCATATTCAGGGTTGAAAAGTCAGCACGGTCCGGGTAAAGGGCCTCATGGCCACCCATTATGTAACCAGAAGGTGTAAGCAATGAGCTGATTGAAAAGACCCTTTTTTGCCATGCAAAGTTCTTCAGATGCTTTGTAACCTTTAACATCGTCCACCAGATCACCAGATATTATCTACAACATCCTCATGTCACCTCCTTTGAAGGAAATCTTCTATAGCCTTCCTTCCAGCAGGGAAATCCAAGGTAAGCATCTATTAGCAAGCAGGAGATTTAGAAAAACTGAGTTCAAACAGTAATCAATCTCATGAATGCAGACAACAATGTTCTAGAAGGAAAAAAGGAGATACCAGGAGATATGGCACATGCCTTCTGCAGGAGTAATACATAAGTGCACAAAGGGAACACTTGGTGATATGGACTGACAGGGGCTTGACTCATTAGCATTGTCATCCAAGGGGAAGGTGATGACATATGGTATGGGATAATATAGAACATCAGAGTCCAAAATCTGAAAAAGACCTATGTATGCTCTTGTTTGTCTTGTAGAGTGAAATGTGCTGTGCTGATTATTGTCACAGAAGGCATGGATAGCTGTCACATGGTACTATAGGAAGTCTAATATACCTGGAAAAGAGTAAACAAGTTTGTCATCTGTCATGTCATGTAAACTACTTACTAATGGTTAATGGTGACACACAGCATTAGTCCCCATGTGGGCAAGTTGGAGCTTGTGATGTCAGACCATCTAGACATCATTTCTCCTGAACAAATCATATGTGAGTAATCTTGAAATTTTAAATATATTTAATCTAAAGATGACATTTGAGGTAGCTCCAGCAGACATAATGCACTTCATAGAGGGAAATGTGGGGGGTTCATTTATAGAACGAGATGACCTATATACACACTGGTCAATGAAGATTTCAAAAGGGAAACCTGTGCTCATGGTATGACGATGAAAGGTGATTCAGAGAAGCATGACTAACTTGGTATGACATCCTAGAATGATTTTGATGCTTGTCAGGTCTGTAAGAAAGCTTACAATCCTGACCGAGATAAGCAATGGTACTATCATGGGTGTGGAAGATGGTTCCACTGCAAATGCCTGGAATGCCTGCCAAAAGGAAGCAACAAGATGGAAGAGCATATAATGCAAATCATCAAGGATACAGAGCTTTCATGGGACTAGGATTTCATCGAGCTTATGTGCATTTCAGTGTTCGAGACACACATCATGGTGTGGTAGGGAATGGAATGCTGACACTGGCCATTTGAAAGAGCTTTCAAGAGGCGTGTGAAGCAGAGAGAAAAGAGGTGTATTTGGATTGGAGGGATTATATCACACAGGATGTGATGGCACTAGCAAAAAAGCCTTACATATATTATTGCTGTCCTGTCTGCCTTGAATAGGACAAGAGGTGGTACCTGTAGTAAAATCAGATCTATATATGTATGTATGCAGCATTATGAACTTGAATTTGGCTAGTGCTCAGCATGCCAAATATAAGTTCAACTTAACAAAAGGTGGTACCTGTATTAAAATTGGATCTATGTGTGTGTATATACAGCATTCCAAACTTGAATTTGGCTAGTGTTCGGTACACTGAATGTAAGCTCAACTTAAGTTCAGCATGCTGAACATATATATAAAATCAATGCTTTGTTAGTCCACATGCATGCGCCAGGATCATGAATCCTTTCTTGGAATTTATGTTTACATTCTTTCCATCCTTCTCCATCTTTTGCAGTCAAAGACCCAGATGTGTAGTATCTCTCACAAGGTTGTTCTGTGGACAACATGAGCCAAAATCACAGGTGAAGTAGAACAATGGAGGTGTACATAAGCATGTTTGTTTCCCTTGATATGAGAGATAGTGTTGGAAACTGATGCATCCTTTCTGCTTGCCTTTTTCAATGCAGACAAGAATTGTATGAGCTATGCAAAGAATTTGAGTCAGTTATACCACCAGAACAAGCGACCATCCTACCTTTGCATTGATGTCCTCTGTGTCGTTCCTGCACTATTTAGCTAATGACCTAACAGTATCAGCCAGCCCTGTCAACATTGAGACCACCTTGTCATCACTCTCATCCAGAGTGGTTGTGGACGGTCCTGCAGTGGATTGATGTAACATATCTGGTACTAGACATTGTTGCAAGACCATGGGTGAATTTGCAAGGGGTGAAATGGTGACCCGGACCATGTCATACTGGCCAGATACTGAGGACTGGCCTTGCATGATCTCGGTGTAGATAAACTCGGATGCACTTGATGCTTCCTTGCTTTTTCCTTTCTGCCAGTTTGTGCTGCCCTTAGGACATCCTTGAGACCACTTGACAGGACAATCCTCAGACATGTTCGTAGACTTCTCTGGCTTGTCGCCAACAGTTTCAGCAGATGGTTGTCCAATTCCACTCTACTCAGTATCCTGATTATCACAGAGATGACCATGCTCTTCATGCTCACTGACCAGGTCCATGTGCATGTCTAATTCGACTCTCAATGGAGAAAAATCAAAGGGATCAAGAACATTGTGAGTTGGGTTGTCTGGAACATTTCTGGGAAGATCATCAGTCGTTGGGATAATGGCTTGGTTTGTGTGAGAGACCACTGAAAACATTGAAGGTCCCTTGCTGGCTAATTTTCTGAGTGAATAATGAACTATGATTCCATAGTAAACTAAATGTCATATACTACTTACAGGATGGATCTGAGATGAGTGTGGTATCAAACCCTGTGAGCACTTGCATGATGGGAATTGGAGTAGGGGTTGTAGGTGTAACTGAGCGCTTTTTCCTCAGATTCTCCTCTTCCTCTTCATTGTTGTCCTGGTCCCGCACCCTTTGTTTTGCACATAGCACAAGCTGATTTGGTGAAGGAGGTATGGGATCTGATTCTGAGTTTGCAGTGAATTGAACATAAGTTTTACATATGATGGTGAAGAAAGGGACTCTCACCCATGACCTGCATGCTAGCATTACCCACCTCCTTCTCTACCTGAACCAGTGCTACCTTGGCCTCCTTCTCCTTCTCCTTCTCCTGCTCCTTGTTGTTGCTGTCTTTCTCCCCCTTCTCATCCTCATCCTCATCCTTGTCCTCCCCCTCTCCCTTGTTATTGTCATCATCACTCTCCTCGTCGTCATTGTCATCACTTTCCTCATCATTATTGTTGTCATTTTTGCTCTCCTCCTCCTGGCTCTCTTTGTCTGTCATGTTCTTCACCCATAATGATACTGTAGAGTTGTGGATGAGACTAGGGAGGGGAGAGAGAAACACAAGAGATGAATACATACTTCATTCAGAGTCAAGGGGGCAACTGTAATGATCTTCCAGCAGGTCCCATAGTTCCTTCAAGTCAGTCTTTGGCACCTTGTTGACATTGTAGCCATAGTCCTAACCTTCCAGCTTCATGTGGATGCAGCTTGATGTGTATTTATCCCAGTCTAACAGTCATGAGTGTAAAGGATATGTGAAAGTGGTTAGAGGTACTAATCTAACCCTTGGAGCATAATTCGCTTGATGTTGATCCTTTTCGTGGTCCAGAACTCTTGAACCATTGTTGGGTTGTGTTGTCTAAGGAGGAATTCTGTGATGAGATACTCATCGAAGTTCTTGCACTGCCAGTTTCTGATATCGCCCATGGAAACATAGATAGACGGACGAATGAAACTCTCTATGACATTGTCAAGGTAGCACATGATGTGAATGAGACATGGGAGACAATATTTCATCTTTTTCGCCTTCCTGCCACCATATGTATCCCATAGCCGGATGCAGAGGTTAAAGTAGAAGAGGAATTTGATAAAGTGGTCAAGGTAAAACTGTGGAAGCCATGTCCAGTGCTCGGTAATGTCGATGTAAGTGTTGGTTGCCTTGACCTCAAAGTACATTGCATTAGTAGGATGCGCAGTGTACTTAACCTGGACAACGTAGGAGACATGGGTCAAGTTTGGCATCACTGAGGGCTAGTAGTAGTCAGACATGGTGGTGTGGTAGACGTGTGTAGCTCAACATGAAGGGAATGGCAGTGGATATATATGATGGTAGACCCACCCACAATGCAATACAATTACGTGTCCAAACAGGACAATATCAACACAACCCTGGTTAATCTGAAAGGGGATGCTAAATTGGAATACACCACTTTGGCAGTGTACACTTAAATTACGTTTGACTGATGTTTGGTGTGCCAAACCAAAGTTCGACTCATGTTCAGCAGGCCGAACTTAAGTTCGACACATGTTCTCCATGCCAAATATTATGTTCGGTATGCCGAACGTAGGGTCCATCTTTCAGAAATCCTTCATAATAGTTAACCATGTGCATACATGATATTAGTCATGCATAATGTTATGTTCAGTGCGTTGAATGTGTGGCAACTCAACCTTTCTGGAACTGGACTGTATGAAAAGTCGTTAGGAATTTGTAGCTAGTTGACATTGTACAGAAACACATCAATCACTGCTCAAGTTACTTGTGTATGACCAGGAGCAAATCTTATTCAATCTCTTGCTCCTCTGCTGCATTTCCCTTTCCTTTCCCTTTCCCTTCCCTCTTTTCATTTCCCTTTCCCTTTCCACTTCCTTTTCCTTTTCTTCCCCTTTCCACCTTCCCCTTTCCTCCTGCCTTCCCCTTTCCTCCTGCCTTCCCCTTTCCTCCTGCCTTCCCCTTCCCCTTCTCCCCTGTCTTGCCCTCCCCCTTACTCCTTGTGTTAATTATCTTCTCCTCCTCCTCCTCCTCCTCTCCAACACTGTCATCGTCGTCAACATCCATCTCACTGCTATCATCTCCAAACTCATCCTCATACTTTCCCTTGTCATTTCTTACTATGTGGGTACTGGCCTTCCCACCATCTGTGTCTTTCGAGGGACCTGGGATATTCTCTTCTGTGTCTCCATGGTTCTCCAAGTGCTCCTTGTAAGTGTAATCAACTGAAACATATTGATATTGTGACAGGAGGGAAAATAAAAGACTTACAATCGGGGTCTGTCACTACTAGTGGGTTGTAAAGTATGTTTACGTGGGCAAGGAGCTGCCTTGCAAGCTTGACAGTCCTGACACCCTTGTCCATGACGTACTGCATTCGTGCCCCAGTCCAGATCCCACCCATCTGGTTTTCATACAAATCCCAATCTACCTAAAGTCAGAGAACAGGAGACATTTGTGTTCACATTTCACTTACCACATTTGTCAACATTTCTGTGTTCAAGAGTTACATCGCTCTCCTGTTGCCACACTTGTACCTTCATGGGCTCGTGTTGGTGCACCCAGTGTTTAATCAGCAAGTAGTTATCGAATGTCTTGCTGTGGTAGGTCAAGTCCTCCTCAATGGCATCTCCAGGCTCTGTCATCATGTGCCTAAATATGTTGTCCATATATCACATTAGCATGTTGAGGTTGTCCTTAGTGTCTGCAGATAGCTCAAGCTCTCGTGCATGTGTGAGGACCAGGTAGATCGCCTCCTTCCTCCAGACAAAGCGCTGGAGGTGGATACCATACAACTTAGGGAGACTCAGGATGATCCTTTTACCTATTATGACATTGACAAGGTTAGAGTCTGTGTAAATACAGACTTTGTGGTGTGTCTTGAGCAGGTGTTGGATTTTCTGCTTGGTTGGAACATGGTCGGGGGGGTAGTGAATGGTTACCATTGCTGAGATGGTGGTGGTAAGACGTTGGGTTGTGGGTTGAAGAGTATGGAGGTTGAAATTGAGATGTGATGGTGCACGAGGCTGGTATATAACCAGTTCAATAGAATGACACAGCATATAAACAACAATTTACTGAAATTTACTGAAAACAAATGACAAAACTATCGAAAATGGAACTCCATTAATAATGTGTTATGTAAAACCATGGTATGAAACTGGTAGCTGATCTACCTTTCTTCTTTTGACCACAATTCATACCTTCTTCCCCCTTTTGACCCACATCTGTATATCATCCCTTTCTTCAACCTTGGTCCACAAACATGGTGAAAGATACTAGCAAGATGAACAAGCATTGCTCCATGCCAGAATATGAAGTTAGGTTAGGCGACCAAGTCACCGAGCAAAGCGAGCTTGCGAGGAAAATAGTTAGTTGGGGATAGGTGCCAGATAGGTAATAGGCGTTGGGCCATTCTGGTACCAACACCACCTATTTCATCCGGAGACTCATCAGACCTCTGGCTGAGATGAAAAGGATCATGCTAAATCCTACCTGTTTATATAGGCATGGATCATGTGCATAGACCATCAAAGAAGATGTGGAGATTAAAGGAAGAAGCACACCAGTTGACCATCGGATCAAACTGGGATACCATATACAGTTAAATTACTCCCACGGTTGTGAGAATCTTCTTAGGGGAGCTCGGCCTGAGGCCTATCCTCTCGGCCCAATTGGAGTTCCCACACCGGCTTTTGGTAACCTAATATTGCTGGGGGTCTGGACCACAGAGTTCAGTCTGGACAAGATTCGGCATCTTCCAAAGATCAATTAGATAAGATTAGATAAGATAACACTCACATGATTAGATAAGATAAGAGCACGTGACCCCTGCCAGGGGTTGCACCGGGCCGGGAATTCCGACCTATCCATATGCTGTCACGGCATGGGGCCCACGCCAATTCCCACGCCACAATGGCCCCTTCTCCTCCCCACCCCTTCTCCTTTCAATTTTCCTACCACATCACACTGCTAAACTGACCATTAAAAATACTCCAACATGACCCTAGGATGGCTATCCATAACACCCAAGTGAAGTGGTGTTGATCGACCCATGCAATTGCTTGGTATAAGTCACACTTTCATTACACTCATAACTGGTACTTTCTGAGTTTTAGAGATCTGCAGACACAATCCATTGACCCAGCAAGTATCTAACCTTGCATTTAGGTCCTATGTGAATTATCTGCAACAAAGATCGTGTTGTCTGCAGCATTTGTTAACAAGCTATGCATTCTTTTTCTTCTCTATCCCTATGCTTGTATTTTATCATCTGCAGATTTTTGCAGACGCATTCTCCTGTCTATTGGACCACCAGGCGACCTTCCTAGGACCATGGATGACCACCTACAACAAGAATTGTAGTGTCTGCAGCATTTGTTGTCATGCAATGGGTCTTTTTCTCCAGCCTACCTCCCTTGAGATGTTACCTGCATACTGTCATACAGGGACCCATCCTGGGGTTAAAACCAATGTCTCCCACATTGTATGAACCCCACCAACCATGGGAGGTCAGCTTATGGCTCGCAGATTGTTGTCTGCTCATCAAGCTTTGCATCCCTCCTCCCTCCTCTGCTCAGTCAAGACAGGCATCGACTTCAAGAACATATCCTGACCTTTTTACTCACTTTTAGGGTTTTTTTATCATGGTTTTCTGAACCAATGAAGGGCCAACACTTGCTCAATTTATATTTGCAACTAGATTGTGAGTCATGCTTTGTTCTTAGAGAGATGAGTCACACCTAGGGATAACATCAGGTTAACCAAAAATTGAACTTTTACTAGTGAAGCAAGAGGTTTTATTTTGCTGCTGTTTGGTTAAGGGGCCAAGCACTGCGAGCGAAGCAAGCAGTGCAAGGGGGGTAGTAGTCAGGATGGGTGCCAGCATAGGTAATAGGCATTGACCTGTATTGATCAACACCACCTATTTCATCCAGAGACTTATCAGACCTCTGGCAGAGATGAAAAGAATCGTGCTAAATCCTACCTGGTTTATATAGGCATGGATCATGCACACGGACCATCAAAGAAGACATGGAGATTAAAGGAAGAAGCATACCGTGAGATTGCTGGGGAATCATGGGATACCATATATAGTTACATTACTCCCATGGTCATGAGAATTTTCTCAGGGGAGCTCAGCCTGAAGCCTATCCTCTCGGCCCAATCAGAGTTCACACACTGGCTTTCAGTAACCTATCCATATATGTCCTCCGTCTCCGGTACCACGCCCTGTCCCTGACCCTGTCCCCCACTGCCATCATTGCCCCTCTCGTCAGGCTCTGCCAACCCGACCCCGACCCTGACCCGTGTCCCCTTGCTTGGCATCCCTGTCCCTGTCCGTCCTCTCTATCAGATGGATGTACCCCATCCTCTCCTCTTGGCGTCCCTGTCCCTTCCTCTTGGCGTCCCCATCCTGGTCCATTCTCTCCATTGGATAGATATATCCCCTTGTCCCCTCCTTCTCTTGGCATCCCTGTCCCTGTCCCCGTCCTCTCAGTTGGATGTCCCTGTCCCCTTCTCTTGGCATCCCCGTCCCCTTCCCTGTCCCTTGCTCAGCGTCCCCCGTCCCCTTCCTCTTGGCATCCCTGTCCCTCTCCATAGCATTGTCAGGAAATGAGCTAGACTCAAGTCTGAAAATAACAATAGCAATTACATTCTATTACCAAAGGCCAGGCGACGTCAACAGGGGCGTTTGATGTTGCTGAGCATTGAACATAACTACTAGTATGGAATCCAACTGCAACATACGTACCGGGTGGGGAGGGTTTGTAGGTCTGTCAAAAGAAAGTGAGGTCGTAACTGGCCATGAGCATGAGCACCCAAGCTCAACATCATTCCAACATCAGTAACTAATGTATCTTGA
>JBBPRD010000274.1:0-16257 GCA_038092855.1 Boletus piedmontensis
GGTGGCGCTGCCGGTGGGGGTTACAGCCAGATTATTCCTATGGATGAAGTAGGATGAGTTGGGCATCGATCGATAACAAATCGCTGACATGTCTTGTAGTTTAACTTGCACTTGACTGGTGATATCCATGCTGTGACGGCTGCGAATAATTTGCTCGGTTCGTACTGTTCATTCTCAATTGTTAGAGATCTTCTAACGGCCACTCAGCTGCTGCTCTCGATGCGCGTATGTTCCATGAGGCCACTCAGTCTGACAAGGCTCTTTACAGCCGGCTCGTGCCCACCAAAAAAGGAAAACGCGAATTTGCTCCTCTTATGTTCAAACGTCTGCAGAAGCTTGGTATAAGCAAGACAAATCCTAACGAACTTACCCCCGAAGAGATCAATCTTTTCGCTCGCCTCGACATTGACCCAGAGACGATAACCTGGAATCGGGTTCTCGATACCAATGATCGTTTCCTGCGCAAAGTAACCCTTGGCCGTAACGCCACCGAGCAGGGCCATGAGCGGGAGGCAGGTTTCGATATCGCCGTCGCAAGTGAATGCATGGCAGTGTTGGCGCTGACGACGGATCTTAAAGATATGCGAGAGAGGCTCGGCGCAATGGTCGTTGCAACGAGCAAACGAGGTGACGCTATTACGGCCGATGACATCGGCGTCGGAGGTGCTCTCGCAGTGTTGATGAAGGACACTGTCAAGCCTAATATAATGCAGACGCTTGAAGGCACTCCTGTCTTCGTTCATGCCGGTCCTTTTGCCAACATTGCACATGGAAACTCGTCTATCCTTGCTGATCGTGTCGCTTTGAAACTTGCGGGAACGGAACCGGGTGACTCCTCTGACCGTGTCGGTTATGTCCTTACTGAGGGTGGCTTTGGTGCCGACATGGGCATGGAGAAATTCTGCAACATCAAGTGCCGTGTCTCCGGTCTCAAGCCCGATGCCACCGTGATTGTGGCGACTACTCGAGCACTGAAGATGCACGGTGGAGGACCCGAAGTGACCCCTGGCAAGCCCCTTGCTGATACATACACCAAGGAAGATCTCGTTACCCTCCAGCAAGGATGCCAGAACCTCGCACGACATATCGAGAATGCGCACAAATTCGGTCTCAAGGTTATCGTTGCTATTAATCGTTTCTCGTGTGTATTCAACCATCCCTTAATATCTTGCAAATAATATGGTTTCTTGTAGATCTGATACTAATGCCGAGCTTGAGCTTATCCGTCAGGAAGCACTCGCTGCCGGCGCCGATGCAGCGGTGGTTAGTAACCATTGGGCTGAGGGTGGCGCTGGCGCTCGTGCTCTCGCTGAAGCAGTGGTCGCGACTTGCGAGGGAGAGTCTAACTTCAAGTTCCTTTATGATCTCGATCTACCTATCGACAAGAAGATTGACATCATCTGCAAAGAGATCTATCGTGCGGACGGCATCGAATTGAGCGAGCTGGCTCGCAAGCAATTGGAAACCTATACCCGCCAAGGCTATGGGAACCTTCCCAGTGCGTGATGTCCGATCATATCTCACATGATTGGTATCTCACTGGAACGCCCTCAGTTTGCATGGCTAAGACGCAATACTCGTTCTCCCACAATCCAGCACTGAAAAATGCTCCGACTGGGTTCACTGTTCCCATTCGTGAAGTGCGCCTATCTGCTGGCGCTGGCTTCCTTTACCCGATCCTTGGAGATATGCAGACGATGCCAGGTCTGGCCACACGCCCAGGTGAGCGATAAGATTCAAGGCACTCTCACGTTCTTTGTCTCATGAGAGCTCTCTTATCTCTAGGATTCTGGGAAGTCGGCCTTGACCCGGAAACCGGACGGGTTGTTGGCCTTTTCTAGACGTCGACCTTCGCAAGCGTTTTCAACGGACGCGATAGACGTGGCTCCCGCAGTCTTCCCCAGATGCTCTATTCCGCTATGGAATGGAAGTACCGTCTCAACACGGAGTGGTTCGTCCTTCAACATGTGCATCATCACTGCTTGAAGGTGGTGTAGATTAGCGGTAAATTAAGAGAGGAGGCAGAGGCGCTGTACGAGCTGGTTGATCGTCTTTTGGTGTGCCACAATTCTGTTCCGTGCATGTCCATATATACCACGCGTGTCTATATGATAGTCTGATGATGGATGTTGATTGAAAACAACTACGTCTATCCCACGATCTGCGATTGCTTTCCTCCGGGCAGCCTGGCAGCAGGAACGTTCTGACCATTGGTTGTGCCTGGTATTGGCGGGGGGAGCGAGCTCATGGCCAATGATCCGCTCTGTTGATCATAGATGATCGCGTTGTAAGCTGCATCCACCTTTCTGTCATAGGTGTTTCCTTTGGCATCGGTATAAGCGAACGTATTGTTGCTTGTTCCATTCCCTGCATTGCCTGTGGTAGCTATCGTGAAATATCCAGCTGCGTACCCTGTCAGACTATTCCGCCCAATTGGGAAGCAGTGACGGGCCACACCTGTCTGTTGACGTTCCGCAATCGTCGAGCCTAGAATGAACGGAGCGGGGAAAACCTGTCGGTTGTAGGAATGGTCAAACGCAGTGTAGACTACCCGCATTCGCATCAGTATATCCTACGTCAACGGCACAGAAACGGACAAGAGTCATACACGTTTGGGACGTGTTCGTGATGTCCACATAGGTCATGTTGATGTACAGCGGGTATTCAAAGTCGTCCACTACAGCCGGAACACCGTTATGAAGGGACCAGACGGATCCCGAAGAGACTTGCGCGACGTTCTGGGGACGGAACCACGGGTTCAGTGACTCGCAAACAGAAAAAAAAACTCACCTCCTGCCACTTACCTGGATATTGGCGTCATCGAGGTAGTATTGGGTATTGGTATAGTTGAGGTCTTGTTGGAACATCACATAGTTTTCTTGCCCGCTGCCGCTAATCACGACTGCCTCAATATACAGCGAGTGTTGAGCCGTGACCGTGATGTTGACGTCCGTTCCACCGATGCTGGCCGATGTCTCCGTCACTGCATACGGCTGGACATGATAGCATACAATACCACCAGTCGTCGGTCTCCCAGAAGGATCCGTGACGACCTGGAGCAACCCCGAAACGTACCAGTTCTGGTTCAGCGTATGGTTCGCCTCTGCGGAAATTACGTCAAGAGTGACATTATGAGGAAGGCCATCAGCAAAGATGGGGGCAAACGGCGTCAAATCTAAGAAGTAGGTCGGGAGATCGAGAGCACCGTATGAAGTGATGGGCCTAGGAGACACAGTAAATGAATGAATAGATTTTATTAGATGCGCGAACCCCTACCTCCATACAGAGGGGTTGATTCCCCCGGTGAAGATGACCGCGTAAGGGAATGCGATGCCAGCGATCTGACCGTCGACCAGTAAGCGCACCTCACGGAATGGTCCACCTCCGTATGTTGTACCAGCGGGGAGATCAGCGAGATACTCGTCTGCAGTATTGTAGTACTGTACATTCAACAACTCAGCGTTCGAGACACATACGACAGGACAAAAATGGCCTACCCAGAACTCTTCAGCACCGTTGCCCGATGCGAAGAGTTCGGCGTAAATCTCCACTGTGTTCCGAGGAAGCGTAACATTCAGCTAAAACAGGAGTTAATGTCATAACACCCCAATATGAAAAACTTACTCACGGAAAATGCAGGTGGGACAGAAGCATCATCGGCTGTGTTGTTTAGCATAGTGGAGATTGGAACAATAAGGTTTGATTGTCCTGCCGTGGGATACTCCTGTGAGGCCGTATAGAATGTTGCGTAAAGTGTTGCTGTTGACAGATGCAGCTGTAGGATAAAAACTGAAATCTGGAGAGTATCGATCTACATACCAGCATAATGTCCATTGATCCGAGTGTTCACAATATTGTTCAATTCCAGAATGAAAGTCCCTGGTTTAGCAAAGAGTGGGATGTAACGAGTGACATCCTTGATGTATGTCCAAATGATCCCGTCATACGTGGGTTCGGGAGTCGAAGTCCGCCAAACTGAACCCATGTTCAATGACACCCAACGGGGAGATTGCATAGATACTCGTACGTACTTTCAGTGTTCTGGAAAGCGAAAATCCCGAGACGATCATACTGAGTTCCGTTGGACGTCACGGTAAAGTTCAGAGTCACCGCCGCCCATGAGCCAGGCTCGCCACAGTTGGTGGGTGGACTGGTCAACTGTTGGTTTATAACATCGAACAGAACCTCAAATAACTCACGAATATTGGACGATCTCAGGGCTAGGGTGGACAGGATGATAAATTCATGAGCTCTTCAAAGACCCATGGAGCCTTTACCACTTACTGTCCGTAAGAGTTTCCAAACGTGCGCCTGTGATGGGGTTTCGTTAGTACATCAGCCGTCACCACATCCACTCTCTACTATTCATACACACTCGAGAATCATCTCTGTGCACGTTTGGGCATCACTGGGGACCGGTGGAGGTTCGGCAACTTGGAAGTCGACCAACATCCGAGCAGTGGCGGAAGTAGCCGATGCCGCGCCGAGCAGCAGGGCAAACGCCTTGAACGCAGACACCATTGCAGTAACACGGTGGGATGGGAAACAGAGCTCCTTGGACGCGAACGTGAAGTACTTGACGGCGATAGTGTGGTTGTGAGTCGATGCGCGTCTACAGTACACATGTATTTTTGTTTATTTTTGGGACATTGTAGCATGTGTTCGTTTCAAGAGTGAAACACAAGACTTGACCGCGGTTCAGAGGATTTGGCAAGAGGCAATAACGTCTTGCTAACACTCGTACACACGCAAATCTAGCGTTGTTGACGAGGTATATCTAGGCGAACTAGCATAATAAAAACGGGTACTATGAAAGTAAATTATCCTCGCTCAGAAGGAAAGCATGTCAGAATTCATGATTGAATTCGTCTTGCCGAGATGGCGTTGCATGCCCATTTCCTTCCTCCACCCGAGCGTTCCCTTCCTCGCCTCCCCCATAAGCACTCCTTGTTGCTTCCTCCGGAAGCACCACTTCCGCAATAGATTCGGGGCGATGTGAATATGTTGAATTGACGTCTGCTGCGTCTCCCGGCGTCGATCGATTCTTGGACTTTTTCTTCTTCTTCTTCTTCTGTCCTGATGTGGTGTATGCATCTTCCGTCCTCGCCCACCTGTCTTTCTTCTTCTTTTTCCTGCTTGTGGCATCTCCAGCTCCAGGAATCGAATCATTGAAATTAGCCGGGTAGCGCCAGCGTCCACCTGAGCCTGATGTTTGTAAGCTGCCCTCACGCTGAGCGCTATAGTATGATTCGTCGTCGGGTCGCCATAGCCCATCACCGTTTCTTGGAGAGTCGTCGGCGGAGCTGTGTGTAGAAGTCCACGAGGGTCCGACTTGGCCGTCTTCCAAGGGCTGGTGGTTGTAGCCAGAGTCAGGATTCCGATCATTGTATTTGCCAGCCCACTGTGAACGTTGTTCATGGCGCCTGATAGTGGAGCCATTGACAAGGCCATAACGCAAGGCCCACTTGGGAGTCCTTTGGTGTGTCTTGTTGTTTCGAACGTTCTATTGTGGGGGAAAGGTGAGAAACTGGTGAGGTAAGGCCGATCATTTGTACCTGTATGTAGAAGTTGTGTACATGTCCTACGAGAATACAATGACGATGCGACAGCACATGAGAGCGGGACAGAACCTACCGGGAATATAACCAGCAATTGTTAAGAGTAGGTTGAGCCAAAAGTCCTTTCCGATGCCGAATCTGGCTGCGACGGCTGGAGATTGCGATAGCGCAGGTAAGCGGTTCTGGTTGAGACAAGGCGCAGGAGAACACATACCCAATGGCGGGAACAGGGTCCCCATTATGAACAGGAAGATGGCATACCAGTGGTAGCGTCGTGTGTTTGGTAGCTTTGGGGGCATCGCTGGTGGGTGGACATGGACAACGGTCGATGCAGTGTCCACCCCGCCTTGGGCGCCGCATTAAAGAGCCCATTTCCGGGTGCTTTCCTAATTGGAACATAAATCACATGACTCATGAAATGAGGTATACGACGTCGTCGTCCCCACCAACCTTGACCTGGACGCGCTCACGACGGCGTGCACGCACTTTGGTGAGTATAGTTACTCTGTCGTATCTGAATATCTGTAACAGCTCATCTGGTTATTATACATCGTTTGCTTTTCGTCTATATTTCCAACCATGTTGGAATCACCCCAGATCACCGAATGGAGCACGACGAACACGAACCTGTCCTCGACCTCTCAGACGTCGTTCACGATGACCCTCTAGCCTCGGAAGATGAACTCATCTCCCCCGAAGACCCTATCGACGTGGCCGATGCTCCGCGTGCTCCCTCCTTCGCACACTCCCCGCATCACTCTCATTCCCCACCTCCTGATCTTCCCCTCTCACTCGGGCCATCCTCTGTCTCCGAGAACTTCTCTGTCGAGATGCTGGAACGTGAGATTGCTACGCTGCTGCATCAGAATGCCTCTGCTGCCTCTGCTGCCCTGCTAAGTGCCGCCGCCCAACAACGACAGGAACAGGCTCTCGTAGGGCACGACAGCCGAGAGCAATGCAACGGCAATGCACGAGGATCTGCTCACCAGGGCGGCCACAATGCTGACGAATCTGGCATTGCGGAACTCGGGCTCAATCTAAGTGGAATTGCAGCAATGTTGCAAGCTGCGCACGCACATGCAGCTTCTAATGGTCGCCACATGGGATCCTCGAAAGGAAACGGTATCAGCGTGGAGGGTGGGCAGCCTACGACACGTACCACCCCTGCCTTTCGTTCTCTTACTGCAGGTGACATTGATAATTATGTCGCCGATGGCGCCCGAGAGAGGAGTAACGAAGATCTGGATTTGTCATATCTTGAAACAACCTCAGGAGACCATGCGAAGAAAGAGGCTGACAGAGATAGGGAAAGTGATAGGCGTTCACCTGGCCATTGTTCCCGCACCGAAGGTTCCTTGCCAGATCCTCATTCCGGTGTTCCAGGAGAATTCAACGACATCAGCGACATCTTGAACCACCTCTCCTCCCATTTCGAAGCCGAAGCAGACTCTGACCATCAGCATCTTCCTTCATCTGCGGAAACAACCTCCCCCGTTTCTCGGTCACGTAATGGTCATACCCCTCTTCGTTCACCTGGGGGCCGTACCAAATCTCCATCAAGTCCGGCTCATCCCGTCGTTCAGCCTGTCGCATCTACATCGTCGCCACCGCGTAAGGCTGTCACAGAATCCAAGAAGTTAAAGAGAAAGGACAAGGACAAGGACATAGACAGCGAGAAGGATAAGGACAAGGACAGAGTACCCAGTGTGCACACGTGCCAAGACCCCCAGTGTCGCAAGTCCTTCACTCGACGAAGTGACCTCGCCCGACACATGCGAATACACACAGGTGAAAGACCGTTTGTCTGCGGACATGCGGGATGCGGAAAGACGTTTATTCAGGTTTGTTCTTCCTGCTCATAGTCATTGCATTTCCTCCAATACCATGTTCAGAGATCTGCTCTTCACGTACATCAACGAGTACACACTGGCGAGAAACCGCATTCTTGCGAATATCCGGGTTGTGGCAAGACATTCGGCGACTCTAGTAGTCTTGCAAGGCATCGCCGCACGCATACAGGGAAACGCCCGTATAGGTGCGAAGATCCAGAATGTGAAAAGACGTTTACCCGCCGAACGACGCTCACGCAGCACATGCGAACACACGATCCGACATGGGAGCCGGATCCCACAGTGTAAGTGTCCTGATTCAGCACAACCTTTTCCGTGGTCATCATTCCCATCCACGGATCTAGAAAGTATAGCTTCAAAGCTAAGAAACAGAAAGTATGCGACGACACGGCCGATGCTGAGCTGGAGGAGTCTGTGCGAACGATCTCGGCTCTCTTCTCGCAGACTGCTGATGCTAATCTCATCGCACCACGATCAGCGGAATGCAGTGGACCGGACGAGCCGCTCGAAAGCCGGGTTGCAAGCATCAATGCGGGGATTACTGCTGCCATTGCGCAGGCATCTTCACAAGCTCTAGATGGAGAAGACGATGTCGAGGAGGATGGGTTTGAGGAAGAAGACGGGGACGGATGGGGTGCTGGTTCTGGAAACGAGATGGGCATGGCTGAGAGCATCGTGCCGAATACGAGCGGGATCAGGGGAGACGGTGGGGGGAGTGAGAGTGGTTGCACTGGAGGCGATGGTGTTGGTGGGAAGGGGATTGGATGTGTGGAAGAAGACGATGAGGACAGTGACACGTTTCCTATCCCACTACGGACGCGGAAGGGCAAAGATCCAGCTTCAGTTGTCGGAATGAAGAGGAAGAGATGAGCCACGGAGTGTTTGTTTTTTCGTGATTTTTACTAGTCTTTATTGTACGTTGCTAATGTACAGTTTCGTGTAATCAGCTGCTTCGCATAAGGGGGGACGGAACTGCGATATGTTCCGGAGCGTGAGACCGTCTGGGGACACCTCGTCGTCTCCGACCGGAGTATCATCCAGTGAGTCCCAGCCCGTTTTCGTCCGCGCGAATTCAAGCCCACGTATAAGCTATATTATCGCCTGGAAGTCCTACTTTGCACAGATAACCACGCACAAATGACCAGCATCACCGAGGAGCTCCCCAGCACCGACCTCATCACGTTGACCCGGTAGGGATAAACGCACCCTTCCGAAAGACAGGCTCATCTCATGTTCCCCGAGACACGTCCTGCATGATCAGCTGCGCCTAGGCCCGGCTGCAACCGGTGATCTCACGTTGCTCCTCACCGCCATCCAAGTGACGTCCAAATTCATTGCCACCAACGTCCGCAGGGCGCGCCTCATCAACCTGTATGTACACCGTGACAGCCACCTTCTAGACTGTCGTGTGCTCATCCTCTCTGTTCCAGCGTGGGACTTGCAGGAGAAACCAACGTTCAGGGAGAGGAACAGAAGAAGTTGGATGTCCTGTCCAATGACATTATGGTCAATGCCCTCCGAGCCTCTGGCAAGACGGCTGTTCTCGTTTCCGAAGAGCTCGACGACGCGATTATCATCGAGGAGCGTCACAAAGGCAAGTACTGTGTCGTTTTCGACCCCCTCGACGGCAGCAGCAACATCGATGCTGGTGTTAACATCGGGACCATCTTTGGGATCTACGCGCTGGTAGGTGCCATCCTGTGCTTTCTCATCCAGAGTCGATGACCCAATGCATCACAGCGGCCGGGTTCGCCGGGTACGGTTGATGATGTACTTAGGCCTGGCAGCGAAATGGTTGCTGCTGGGTACACCATGTAGGTAAAACCTCGTGATACCCACAACGAGTTACTGAGGAAACGATAGGTACGGTTCCTCTGCCAATCTCGTCCTCTCCACGGGGTCGGGCGTCAACGGATACACTCTAGATGCGGCGCTGGGTGAATTTATCCTGACCCACCCTGATGTACGTTCTTGCCTTTCACGTCTCATTTCCAGTCATCTTTGACCCTGACGCGCAGATAAAAATACCGCCGCGAGGAAAAATTTACTCGTTCAACGAAGGCAACTCCATGTACTTCCATCCCCCGGTCAATGCCTATCTAAACTCGATCAAGTACCCCAAAACTGGGTCCCCGTACTCTGCTCGGTATATCGGTTCCATGGTTGCAGACGTGCACCGAACGCTGCTTTACGGCGGCATCTTTGGTTACCCGGACGACAGGAAGAGCAAGTCTGGTAAACTCCGCATGCTGTATGAGGCGTTCCCGATGGCATTCTTGACAGAGCAGGTGAGTCATGGGAGCCATGATAGCCTGTTCATTTGACGACCGTGTGATCAGGCGGGAGGTCTTGCTACCACCGGGACGAAGCGCATTCTCGATCTTGTTCCCAAGAACATCCACGAGCGATGCCCGGTGTTCCTCGGCAGTCGAGATGACGTTTTGGATCTGAAGAAGTTCTATGATGCCAAATCGCAAGTTTAGCTTGTTCGAGAACGACGACCGGGAATGCGTGACCGGTCATGAACGAGCTATAATGATTCGTGTAGTTTAGGATTGCGGGAAGCTATTAGAAAGTTGCTCAGCACGACAATTTTGGGTAGTGGCGTCCGCCAGATCAGACGACGACAAGGATACGATTGACAACCAAGAGACATGACAACGCTTGAGCTTGGACTCTGAGACCGGGTGCCGATCTCAGATCAAGACATTGACATCGGCATCAGTGTAACGCGATAAAAGACGTCGACAGGGAACAGATAAGCATGTGCTATCGGATTGGCGGACTGCCGTAGGAGATAAGCTAATTATATAGCGTTAATAGTACAAACAGCTAGATCAGACTTCCGCGCCCCAAGAAATCATTTAAGTCCACAGCGATTGACCGATAGATTGCATACTAAAACATGATTGGAAGAAAGAGAAGGCTAAAAGATGGGGAATCAATGCTTCGAGGTATTTGAGAGTAATCTGGCAGGAAAAACGCACCTACCGCTTCTACGGAATCAAAAGTAGAAGACATATTTTAGTTATTTCGCGGATGCTTGTTGGTGCTGAGCAGCGCCAGCACCAGTGACGCCGATTACAAGGCCCTTTAACCAACCGTTCTCACGACGGAGACCCTCGCACTCGCGTTCCAGTTCGACAAGACGTTCCTCGAGTTCTTTTGCACGGCGTTCGAGGGCAGCCTCGCGTTCCTTCTTCTTAAGACGGAAGCGGGCGCTGGCCGCGGTATTCCGACGGCGCTTGTCTTCGGCTGCGGAATGAGTGGTGGGGCTAGGTTCGGACTGCGTCGGTTCTTTGGGAGACTGAGAGGTGGGTGGATGAGGAACAGTGTTATCGTCGGTGGAAGGCGACGATTTCTGTGCGCGAGGGCGCTTCGATGGGGGTGATGCGGCTGGAGAGGACGCGGTAGTCGTGTCGGATGGAGGGGAGGAAACGGGGTGAGAGCTGGCATGAGCGGCATGGAGGGCGAGCAGCTGTGCAAGGGAGGGAATGGGATAGACCTGCGGGGAAGCATTCCGCTGTACAGGTGCGGGTGGAGCAGCGGGGATCAAGAGGGGGTCGACGCCGAGGGTGGCAAGGAGAGCATTGATATCGAACTGGGGAGGATTGGGAGGGGCAGAGGACGGGGAGTTGGGGGGGAGAGCGACGTTTTCGTGGCTGTCCTGGTTAGGAAGGCTGTTGGCGTCGTCGTCATCATCATCGGTGAGTTTGCGTTTTGTCTTATCTGGGGAAGCCAAGGGCTCGTCAGACTCGAAGGCGAGGTTTGTCCAGAGGTCGAGGTGGGCGGAGAAGTCGGGGAAAGGGGAGGTGAGGTCGTGGATGTCGGGCTGGACGGGCTGGACGACGTTGAGGCCGTGGAGGTTGAAGGGGGCCATGAAGAGAGTGACTGCTCATTTTTTTTTTTTTTTGGGTTTTTTTGATAAGACTGAGAGGGGATCACTAAGCGTATCACGTGACTACTACTCCTCCCAGACATTGACCATCTCCGACTGGTGGGTCATAACTGCAACGTCTCGTCGCACCGGATTCATCCTCGGGTACACAAACTGCAAAACAAGTTCAGTCTTATCCCACTCGCATCGCATTCGTGCCCACTTACTCCCTCGTTGTACTCGTGCATCACCTCTGCAGCGAGTATCCCCTTGTCCCTCACCATTCCCTCGTACGCCGATACCAGTGTCCCCGTCTGCACCCCCACCACACACATCACCACACACATCAGTACCCAGTTCGTGCTACCAGTGCACATCCACAACAGCGCGTGCACGGGCGAGTACACCCCCAGCAGCGTCCGCTCCAGCTCTCCCGGAGTCCACATCTCCAGCTGCTGCACCACTTCCGCCGGTGCACCCTTTGGTGGCGATGACGTCGACGCACTCGCCGATGAAAGCCCAAGCAGGAAGCGCGTCATGGAAACAACAATACGCCACAGAACAAGCAGCATATACTGCAACAGGCCCGCAATCCGTCCTGCAAACGTCGACCTTGTTGCTGGTACGCCGGAAGAGACCTGAGCGTCCCGCTGAGGCGATGGTACAAATGTAGTGTGCACAGAGTTCACCGGATCAGCCCGAGTCCGTCGGTGAAGCTGGTACGTGCGTGTCTGCGAAAAGAGATGCAGCGCATTCAATGTCGACGCAATCAGTAGCATGCACGTCGTCGGCACAGTCTGCAAGAGGACACGTGAACAACACCTCTTGTACACCATACACGCTACTCACCCAGTCGAACCAACTTTGTTGACTGCGCTCCCAGTAGAGATCTTCCCAGCCCAGGTCCGAGTCCGAAGTGGCGCGCACCTGTGAGACTCTGACAAAAAAGTGAAGAGCGTGCATCAATGTGCCAATGAGCCACGCGCTCGTTCTGGGTGCTGGCAGAGGCACGTTGTGAGGAAAGAGCGAAATTTCAAACATGACCCGAGAGGGTATCTCTGACATGCTTTTCAAAACGAGTCCATCTAGTCAGCTAGCTAGCGTATGCATGAAAATAACAAATCCTAACCGTTCAACAAACCCCTTCTTTCGAACGATGGCCTTTCGTGGCGAAGCGGCTGCATTTGCAGTGCTCATGCGAGCCTTGCGTTTCACACTGAGAGGTGTGGCATAAGGTGGTGGACGTCGTGAACGTGCCGCTTCCCAATCAAATGGGGTAGACGAGGATATAGATGGGGTGGATGACGGAGAGTCAAGGTAAGACACGCGCGTTCTCGGCGTTACTGGTGTCTGGGTGCCGCTAGTGAGGCGAGGCGAGGGCGAGTGAGGGGAGCCTGGGACGTTCGCTGCATTAACCTGGGCGAAGCGACGCAGGCTCATCTTGCACGAATGGACGAGAAAAGAGTGAGGAGGCGTGACTACTACAGGCAGGCGCGTCACAGGTAGCGTAACGTGAAGGTCACGGGATGCGTGATGAATATAGAATGGAGTCAACAACTCTTTCCAGCTCACTGCCGTGTGTCCTTATTCCGCCCATGTTCTCTGCCCATATCTTGAACCACAGACTCGCAAAGCAGACCCCCAGACCCACTCCTCCCGCAACCTGGGACCAAGTGTGGTATCCAAGCCATACTCTGGAAAGCACAATCATGCTTGCCCATGGTACGACCACGAGTGGCGCAAATACAGCAAGCGGATGGAGGCTGGAATGCAATGGGAGGTATATACTCCCCAAGAGTACGGAAACAGCGAAGAAGGTGCATCCCGAGGCATGGGTACTAGGCATACTGGACAATCCCGAGAACTAAGCACGCAAGACACCTCGGGATCCCGGGTAGGACGTACCCATACGTCGCATTTCGACCCTGTATTGGTCGTTGCTGCTTAATGGTCCTTTTTGCAACCTTGGCTGATAGAGTACATGCAAGTGCACCCACTGCAAAGTAGCTGATGCCTGCGGAACGAGTGTAGAGACAGATTAAGGTTGTCACGGCTGTCACGATCTTTGACGTCTAGGTACACGATATCTGTTGGTCAGATAGTCGACGCGGGACATGGATCGTTTCGTACAGACCTCGTCGAGAAATTTGAACCATAGCGAAAGTGGAGGCTGCATGGAGAAAGTGAGCTGAACGGGAAGCGTCATGATCACGTGGCACTCTCGGACGAAACGCGGTCACATGTTTTTATTTGGCTACAGTTCCGAGTACAAATAACGACATCCATAAAAGGAAACAGTGAACAATTGAAGTTCGTTTTTCAACCTGCGCATTCTTGTATTTTTCGACCACTCACACCCTTTATAAAGAATTCATCCCTCTTCTTTTCCTCTCCATCTCCATCCTCGTCTTACCTAGACGACTCATTACCCACTACTAACATCCTTCACTTTACCACCACGTCCCGTCCTAGAGCTCCCTCCGCTTCCTTGTCGCCGTCGCATTCGATAAGCGTCAGGAATTCCCCCGCCAAGATGGCAGTCCCCTCTTCTTCTCATCACGATCGCGAGCGTGAACGTGAACGTGAGCGCGAGCGCGAGCATCGTCACCGACACCACCACCACCGCACTATCTCCTCCACAACGCTTCTGCTTGTACTCTCTCTCGTTTTGGCCGTCCTCGCCGTGATGCTCTCTCTCCCTGCATCTCAAGGCTCCAACGCAGCTGCAGGAAAAGAAGATCCTGCTGCAACTGGCATTTGGGGTTACCTCAATCCGAAGCGATCCCAGGTGCTGGTGAGCCGCGAGCGTGACGTTGCGATGCGCGAAGCTGAAGTTGCACGTCGCGAAGCAGAGCTACTTGTTGGCGCACCTGGCGGCGTGCTTCCCACCCAGTCCCCCCTCGCTTGTCCGGTTTGCCCCACCCAGGCGTTTGTTGACATCCCTCCCGCGCAAACTATCATCAAGGAAGTCGTCAAAGAGCAAGAACTCGCTCCACCTGGGTGGTGGAAGGAAGCCAATGCTCGTGCGGAAGAGGTTCTCGACCGTGAGCTCAGAGTAGCTGAGCGTGAGCGAGAAATCACCCGCCGAGAAGAGAGCGTCAATAAGAGAGAGCACGAGGCTTCTAGGCGGGAAGCGTGGATCATGGAGCAGCTTGTGTAAGTTTCAGTTCCTCAAAGATGTGCACATTATTTATGCCGTTACAAGTTTAATCAATAGCGATAACGCCGCAGTTGAGGAAGAGGTCTACTATGAGCAACCAGGGCCAAAGCGAAAAGTCAAGGTATCACCGCCCATCCCGCGTCGTCCCGAGCTCTGAGATGAAGGAGGGTTTCTGTGTCATGTTCTTTTTAAAACAAAATAACAGAAATACCCACCCATTCAATTACGTGTAGAGTCCGTCTCCCCTCCTTCATCCGGGCTTGGGGGTCTTCACTTTCTATCCCCCTTGTCTCTTGAGGTGGGGGGGAGATCAGTTGGTGGCGTGCCATTGAATGAACTTGACCGCGACGCGCCTGAACGCGATCGGAGGTTGTCCACGTGATTGCTCAAGGCAATATTTGTCTTTTTATTTCTTTTCATTTTTGGTCTTGCATTTGGACGCTGCCAACTGATCTCCCTTCACACGATGTAGAACGTTTCGCTCACCCCCTTCTTTCCGTTTATCCAACAGGAACTGCCTCCCATCATCGTTGCCGAAACTGAAACTAAAACTATTATCCAATATGAAACCCTTCCTCCACTTACTGTCACCGTTCCTCCACCAGCCAATACCCGTCGTGCAGCGTTCCCCACTCCCGAGGGTCTCTCGTCATCTTTCTCGACTGCCATTCCTCGTACTACCGCAATCACGTTCGAAGAGGAAATTGTCAAGGAACCTCTGACTGTAGAAGATATTGAAGAATACGAAGTCGAGGAGTATGAAGAAGACGACACTCCTGTTGCCGTGCGAAGGAAGGTGAAGCCGGCAAGGAGGCCTCCTCCCCCACGAAGTGGCGGTTGGCTTTGGTAGAGAGATGGTTTTGTTATTGGATATCTGCTTTTTCTTGCCCCTCTTCCCCTGTCTTGACCATTCCCCTTATTCCTTCACTGCCGGCGTCTTTGCTCCATCTTTATTCTTTCTCTTTTTTCCACGGCCGGGTGCTTTCGTTCTATTATGACTATCATCCTTGTAAATCTTGCCCTACGATACGATGCGATACGACTGTCTGATGGCTGCACACGGACTCCTTACTCCTTGACACTTGCGTCGTGGATTGGATTGGATTGGCTTCGATATGACCGAGGTATTCCTGTCCCGCCTGATTTTCGAGTAGATGTATATTAGGATAGGTAAATCTGGTCTAGCTTGCGAACTTTGATGGCATACCCGGCGCGGTGCTAGTTATTACGTCTTTGAAAAAGGTCACATTCTTTGATCGCGTGCCACTGGCTAAGTTACTCTCCTGCCACTTCTCCCGGTATTGACGTTCATCACTGTCAACAGTCCCAACGCGCCTCGATAAGCTTCGCCGCATACGAGCGGACCGAACAGTCATCCGGTTCTAACTTCAGGACTTATCTGGAAACTTAAGCGTGATGCCTTTTGTCAGGTGTAGGGTACGTGATGCCACATCGATGCACACAAAGGCATTCAAACGTTACCGCTAGTTTTACACTGAAAGTGGCGAACCGTTGAAAGGGGGTTGTCGCAGAAAGGGCGCAGGATGCGCCTTCGTGCATCCTGGAGATTCTGACTGGATCAATGCCCCACCTCCTTCGTTCAATGCAAAGGACAAGAGTGGCAATTCGGTGAGTTTTTCTGCTATTCGAACGCTTCGAAGTACTGAAACGTCTTTAGGGGGGGTTCAAGCCTTGGGGCGAGCGAGGCAGGCGTGGCGCTGCTACCTCCTCTGCATGGGATACCGGAGGGAATGCTAGCACTAGCGCCACTGATACTGGGAGCGGATGGGATACCGGGGGCGAATGGGGTAC
>JBBPRD010000275.1:0-16238 GCA_038092855.1 Boletus piedmontensis
GGCGTTCTGCAAGTCGTATCGCATGATGTCTTCAACCTTCAACAGTCCGTCACCCATTGCAAACCCAGACTCGAACGGACGCTGCTGATCAGGGACCCCATGGCAGGCAAGATGAACGAAGTCGTTCTTCTTCAATTCCTCCCCAGCCTTGGCAATGTTTGCGTCCTGGTCTTGAACACAAGTAAGCGTGGCGAAAGACTCGACACGTTGTGATATATCAGACACCTCCGTGTTTACTGAAGCAAGTGTCTTCTGTTCCGGAGCCTGCGCTTGCCCTATAATCAAAAAGCGATGGCGTTCTATGGATGGATCCGACTGACTCTCTCGTCGAGCACGGATGAGGGCTGTCAAGGTTGGTGTATAGGAAGAAATATAAAGGTCGGAGAGGAGTGGTTGCCCCTCCCTATACGAGCCGGCGGCGTGCAATGGAAGGAGAGAGAATTCGGCAGTTGGGCACCACCAGATGCGAGATAGATAGGGGCGGTACTTTTGGAGGATTTTCACGATTGGGGAAACAACTACGTCCCACAGTTCTCGCAGAAGCACCATAATGTTTCTCGTCACGTTCCAGCATTTGGCGTGCGACGTCATGGAATGGAGTTCAGAGGATAGTTCAGAGACACGGGATTTCGTGATCGGAAGAACAACGTGGACGGGATCATGATCAGATAGAAGTACCAATGCGTCGCAGCTGTATTGGCTGGCATTTACAACGATAACTGGTCCGCTGGCAGCTGTGGCTTGGAGATCTGAGAAGAGTGGGGGCCGGAGGAAATGACAGAGGCCTGGCAATTTGCGAATATCGGCAACAATATCCCGCAGTTGGATATTAAGATTGCATGCATGACCGTACTGAGACTTGGCGTTGGAATGGGAATCGAGCATGCCGCAAAGCGAAGTGGCTAAATGGGTGAACCTGTCTGCCAATTGTTTGCCTCTGTCACCGCATGCTATTACATCATCAAGGGGGGAACGAAGGCGGGTTAACTGGCTCCAGAAGATACCACGACCTTGTTCGAGGAGCTCGACCGCATTGGTGGGTTTTCCATAGCGAAGACAAGCGGAAAACGCATCAACTGGCAGGGATGTCATGAGCTGTTTGACTAGTGCAAGATTCTGAGGGAGAGATGACAGAGTGGTGAGGTGGTAAATGCTGAGGCGCAAAAATGTTTCATAAGCTAAAACTGTGGTACTGTGTTTGCACTTTTCGGCACTCTGGATCCATTGTTTGGCGCATTTCAGATCAGCGGAAGACACTGTCTGAGAGACGTTGGAGAGTTGGGAATATAGACTGAATGTTTCCTCGAGGTCACTAGTGTCGTGCATGGCCGATTGCTTGGATCGAGCATGGAGGCAACGAGCAAGGTTGGCCAAGGACAAGGCACGATGAGGATTCCCCTGCGGGAAAAGTTCCAGTGCGCCGCGTTCGAGGGTAATTGCCTCCTCGAGGTCAGACAGCTTTCCGAGCCGCATGAAACGGGCATAGAGATAAATTGAGATGTTACTCAGTGATTGAGCTCGAAGGGGATGTCCCGTCGGGCAAAGTTCCAACGCACTTCGGTGTAGGGCAAGTGCCTCCTCGAGGTCAGACAGCTTTCCGAGTCGCCCAAAACGGGTGTGGACATAGATTGCGACGTTGCCCAGTGAGCGAGCTCGATGAGGATGCCCCTGCGGGCAAAGTGCTAATGCACTGCGCTCGAAGGCAAGTGCTTCCTCGAGGTCAGACAGCCTTCCCAGCTGCTTGAAACGACAATGGAAGCAACCTGCGATATTGCTCAGTGAATAGACTCGGTCAGGATGCCCCTGCGGCCGGAGTTCCAACGTATGACGGTGAAGGTCAAGTGATTCCTCGAGATCAGACAGACCCCCGAGCTGCTGGAAACGGAAATAGAAACAACCCGCGATGTTGCCTAGCGAATAAGCTCGATCAGGATGCCCCTGTGGGCGAAGCTCCAACGCACTGCGGTGTAGCGCAAGTGCCTCCTCGAGGTCAGACAACCTTCCCAGCTGCTTGAAACGAGTACGAAGGGATTTCGCAGTGTTTCCCAACGCTACCGCTCGATCAGGATGTCCTTGCGGGAGAAGTTCCAATGCACCCCGTTGGAGGGTAAGCGCCTCGTCGATATTCGACACTCCTCCTCGCCGCGTGAACCGGTCGTAGAGTAGAAAAGAAAGCTTGAGTAGCGCTTGGGCTCGGTTCGGATGCCCTTCGGGGCGGTGTTGTAATACATTGCGACGGCGGGTGATGTTGTTGTCGAGTTCAGACATTGGTGCAGGGCAAATGATGTGGATCAATTGTATCCTGATGAGATATCAAGTCAATCCAGCTAGCTAGTCTGTTGAATCGCAGGCATACCTCACCTCTTGCTTCTCGTGGGGGCAGTGATAGCGAAGGTGAGGGTGTGTACGAGCAATGCCAGTGCATGCGAATACCACGAGGCCACTGATGTCCATAACCTGCAAGAGAGGTATCATGTTCCGAGTCGGGTAAATAGAACAAGAAGCACATCTATTGGGAAGGACATCGAATAGATTATAGGATGCTCGATCTTCGCGATCGGAGGGACAAGACTAGAATCGAATGTGTTTCCTGCCACGTCATAGGTTCTTTGGAAGGCAGTGAGCATATTAATAGATGCAAAGAATTATTCGTATTGAGTACACAATACTGTGCGAATACATTATTTCGAGAACACAGCCTGCTACTGTGAACACAAGTGTGCGTACTTGAGTTGGGCTAACGGCTCACGCAGAAAACACGTACGCACCAGGAGGTAGATCCGCTAGGCACCAATATGTACGTACAGAATCCGTTGATCAAGAGGTATCTTGCTTGAACGGACACTCCTCATTGTCTTGTGCAACGCCAAAGCGGCCCGTGTATGGTCGAGATGACCAGACTCGTCCTTGATATCGTCATAAAACTTTGAGGTGATCTCGTCTGTATGCTCATCATCCACAGCCCACATCGTCCCAATTACCGAACGGAACCCAGCGAACTGCATCGCCGCAGCGAGATGGATCACCTCATCCGGGCTTTCTTCGTCACCGACAGTTGTGTGACAAGCAGACAGGTACGCAAACTTGGCATCCTGTAACTCGTACCGCATGATGTTTTCGACCCTCAACAGTCCGTCGCCCAATGCAAACCCAGACTCGAATGGGTGTTTCTGGTCGGGGATCCCGTGACAGGCAAGGTGAACAAAGTCGTTCTTCTTCAATTCTTCACCAACCTTGGTGACGCAAGCATCCTGAGCTTGAACGCAGGTTGCTGTCGCGACAGATTCAACAAGATGCAATATACTGGACAACTCAGTGTCCACTGAGGGGAGTTGGTTCTGCCCCGGAGCCTGCGCCTGCCCTACAACTAAAAAATGATGCTGTCCAATGGATGGATCCAACGGCCTCTCCTGCCGAGCGCGAATGAGGGCTGTCAAGGTCGGTGTATAGGAAGAAATATAAAGATCGGAGAGGATCGGTTGCCCCCCTCTGTACGAGCCGGCAGCGTGCAATGGAAGCAGGGAGAATTCGGCGGTCGGGCACCACCAGATGCGGGATTGACAGGGACAGGACTGTTGAAGGATCTTCACGATTGGAGAAACGACTACGTCCCAGAGTTCTCGTAGAAGGACCTTCATGTCCCTCGTCACATCCATGAATCTGGCGCGCGACGTCACAGAATGAAATTTTTGGGATAGCTCCGAGACACGGGCTTTCTTGATGGGGAGTACAATATGGACGGGATCTTGGTCGGAGAAAAGTACGATCGCATCACAGCTGTATTGACTGGCATTTACAATGATGACCGGTCCACCAGTCGCTGCAACCTGGAGGTCTGGGAAGAGCAGGGGCTGGAGGAAACGGGAGAGGCCAGGCAATTTGCGAATGTCAGCAACAATATGTTGCAATTGCTGGTTGAGACGGCACGCCTGATCGTGCTGAGAGTCAGGGTCGGCAGGTGCATCAAACACACTGCGAAGGTCGGAGGCCACCTGGGTGAACTCGTCTGCCAATTTCTCGCCTAGGTCACCGGATGCTGCTACATCCTGAAGAGGGGAGCGAAGGCGGATTAACTGGTTCCAGAAGACACCACGACCTTGTTCAAGGAACTCGATTGCATCTTTGGGATTGCCATATCGGAGACAAGCGGAAAATGCATCGACTGGTAGAGATGCCATGAGATGTTTGAGTAGTCCAAGATTATGAGGGAGGGATGGGAGAGTAGCGAGATGGTGAGCACTGAGGCGTAAAAATGTTTGGTAAGCCAAAACTGTGGTACTGTGGTTACATTCTTCAGCCCTCTGGATCCAGTCTTTGGCACATTCAAGATCATGAGAAGACACTGTCTGAAAGAGGTCGGAGAGTTGGGAATATAGATCGAATGTTTCGTGGAGGTCAGTGATGTTGTGTGTAGGGGAGTGGTTGTATCGGGAATGGAGGTACGAAGTGAGGCTGGCCAAAGATGAGCCTCGTTCAGGATGCCCCGGTGGGCGAAGCTCCAATGCACTGCGTTGGAGGGCAAGTGCCTCGTCCAGGTCAGACATTCTCCCGAGTTGCTTGAAACGGGTATAGAGGTAAGCCGCAATGTTGCCTAGTGAAAAGCCTCGATCAGGATGCCCCTGTGGGCGAAGCTCCAATGTACCGCGCTCGAGGGCAAGTGCCTCGTCCAGGTCAGACATGCTTCCAAGCTGGTTGAAACGGGTAGCGAGGTAGGCTGCGATGTTGCCCAGTGAAAGGGCCCGATCAGGATGACCCTGTGGGCGAAGCTCCAATGCACTGCGTTCGAGAGCAAGTGCCTCGTCCAGGTCAGACATCCTTCCGAGCAGATTGAAACGGGTAGACAGGTAGCTCGCGATGTCGCCCAGTGAAAGGGCTCGATAAGGATGCCCCTGTGGGCGAAGCTCCAGTGCACTGCGTTCGAGGGCAAGTGCCTCGTCCAGGTCAGACATCCTTCCGAGCTGGTTGAAACGGGTATAGAGGTAGATCGCGATGTTGCCCAGTGAAAGGGCTCGGTGAGGATGCCCCTGTGGGCGAAGCTCCAATGCACTGCGTTGGAGGGCAAGCGCCTCGTCCAGGTCAGACATCCTTCCGAGCTGGTTGAAACGGGTATAGAGGTAGGCCGCGATGTTGCCCAGTGAAAGGGCTCGATCAGGATGCCCCTGTGAGCGAAGTTCCAATGCACTGCGTTCGAGGGCAAGTGCCTCGTCCAGGTCAGACATTCTTCCGAGCTGGTTGAAACGGCTAGAGAGGTAGATCGCGATGTTGCCCAATGAAAGGGCCCGATCAGGATGACCCTGTGGGCGAAGCTCCAATGCACTGCGTTCGAGGGCAAGAGCCTCCTCTAGGTCCGACATTCTTCCGAGCTGCTTGAAACGGGCAGAGAGGTAGGTCGCAATGTTGCCCAGTGAAAGAGCCTGATCAGGATGCCCCTGTGGGCGAAGCTCCAATGCACTGCGTTGGATGGCAAGTGCTTCGTCCAGGTCAGACATCCTTCCGAGCTGGTTGAAACGGGTGTAGAGGTAGCTCGCGATGTCACCCAGTGAATGGGTTCGATGAGGATGTCCCTGTGGGCGAAGCTCCAATGCGCTGCGTTGGAGAGCAAGCGCCTCGTCCAGGTCAGGCATGCTTCCAAGCTGGTTGAAACGGGCGGAGAGGTAACTCGCAATGTTTCCCAGTGAAAGGGCCCGATAAGGATGCCCTTGTGGGCGAAGCTCCAATGCACTGCGTCCGAGGGCAAGTGCCTCGTCCAGGTCAGATATCCTTCCGAGCTGGTTGAAACGGGTATGGAGGTAGGTTGCAATGTTGCCCAGTGACAAGGCTCGATCAGGATGCCCATATGGACGAAGCTCCAATGCAGCGCGTTCGAGGACAAGGGCCTCGTCCAGGTCAGACATGCTTCCGAACTGCTCGAAACGGGTAGAGAGGTAACTCGCGATGTTGCCCAGTGAAAGGGCTCGATAAGGATGCCCCTGTGGGCGAAGCTCTAAAGCACTCCGTTCGAGGGAAAGAGCCTCGTCCAGGTCAGACATCCTTCCGAGCTGGTTGAAACGAGTGTAGAGGTAGCTCGCGATGTCACCTAGTGAATGGGTTCGATCAGGGTGTCCCTGTGGGCGAAGCTCCAATGCACTGTGTCCGAGGGCAAGTGCCTCCTCCAGGTCAGACATCCTTCCGAGTTGCTGGACACGGACATGGAGACAGTTTGCGATGTTATCCAGCGAAAGAGCCCGATCAGGATGCCCCTGTGGGCGAAGCTCCAATGCACTGCGTTGGAGGGCAAGCGCCTCGTCCAGGTCAGACATGCTTCCAAGCTGGTTGAAACGGGTAGCGAGGTAGGCCGCGATGTTGCCCAGTGAAAGGGCTCGATCAGGATGACCCTGTGGGCGAAGCTCCAATGCACTGTGTTCGAGGGCAAGTGCCTCGTCCAGGTCGGAAAGCCTTCCGAGCTGCTGGACACGGACATGTAGGCAGTTCGCGATGTTATCCAACGAAAAGGCTCGATCGGGATGGCCCATCGGACGAAGTTCCAATGCACTCCGTCCGAGGGCAAGTGCCTCGTCAAGGCGCGTCATCCCTCCTGTCTGCTGGAACCGCTGGTAGAGTGAAAGAGAAAGGTTGTATAGTGATGCAGCTCGATTGGGGTGCCCTTGGGGATGAAGTTGTAATTCGTTGCGGCGGAGGGTGATCTGCTCGTCGAGATTTGACATTGATGCACTGCGAATGACGGTATCCTGTTCAAAAATAAAGTCACACCAGCTAGCTAGTGTTTCAATCGCAGCCATACCTCTCGTGGGGTCTTTTTCGTTGTGCGTCAAGGGCGAGGGGATGTACGAGCACCGCATCCGAATACCATGAGGCAACAGACGCCCGTAACCTGCCAGAGCCATCTTAAGATATTCTGAGTCATATAAATAGGATATAGAGTTCACCTAGAGAAAAATCCATCCATTTCAGTGCATTCCCCTCTGGATCCTGACTCGGAGACGCATCACGACGGCTGGATGGCTGGGCGGGGCCAATGTAGCCTGCTCGAGCTAGCACAGCAGTTGTTGCTAACCAATTCCGATACCCATGTAGCTGTAGGGGTCAGTGACACTGATGTTACTGGCTCAGTCGCTGTGGAGAAGTTATTGTGAGTTGAGTTATCGGTCGCGAAGACACCTAGTCCGTTTCAGGTATGTTTGAGTCTGCACATTATTTGGTACCTGAGAGGCGCCTACAATTTGGACGTTGCAGACGGGCGCACCGTCGACGTCGAATGAACACTCTGTAATTCCCTTTATCCTCTCATCTCTCCGTCCACTCAAAGCTGCCCACACAGGAAGACAATCCAAGTCGAAGCAGGCCAGCGCAGAACCAGAAGAGTAGCCTATAATTTTGAGCCCGATCAAGCTCAAACCGCTCCAGGAGGTATTGATAAAATTGATTATGTAGATCAAAAGAGTGAGTTTTGGTCGAGTTTTACTGTGTGGAGTTGCTGATGACGCGAATAGGATGGGAGGGACGACCATGCGCTCGTCATCCATCCGGTCGACTCATTGTTGATGCTTGGGTGTGGAGACGTCATTAAAAATCCAATGAACCTTGGTAAGACGATGGTCAAGGTCTCCAACGGGGAGTATTGTTCCCTCGAAGAGTTCACGGTGCGTCCGGACCAGTCTCACTTCCATCATCGGCTCACACCTTGCGCGCCAGAACGACTCTCGATTCGTGACGACGAATGCAAAGAGGTTTAATTCTCCAGGACCAATCTATTTCAGCGCAGGTGACATGAGACTTGGATGGGACTACGACTACCTGGAGTCGTGCACGGACGATGACGGCCGCCCCAGGACAGTGACTTATGCGTCGGCTGGGAAAGAGAGGACCACGGGGACCGCATAAAAAACATGTTCAGACCGCATTGTTGGAGGGCCGGGATGGGGAAAAAAATGCGTGGCACCTAGAGTGAGGTGGGGGTGTTTCCGACTGGAACTCTTGGGTAGAACTGATGACTGCGCTGAAGATTAACGGTGCACCTCCTTCATTTTTTCATTATTCTTTTGCTGACAATATGCTGAGGTAAAGAGTATAAGATGCAAAAGGAACGTTTACTACTCGGGAAGGGCCACCGTCCCACGCAGACAGAAGTCTCGACTACTTGTGCGAGAGTGAGTTCATCTTTCTGCTTACGAGATGTCCATGCCCGGATACCACAGCTTTCCCCGTGTGCAGTGGAAAATCCATTCTCAGCTCTCAACGTATTCGTACCCAACCCTCCTACTCGTCCCCAGGTCATCCGGTATCATCCACCTGCATCCACGATTGCGCCCACACCCGCAACAATGACAGTAGACAACAGCCAACCTCAATCACGGATGTTCCAACCGCGCATCCATGCACATATGCCTGTCAGAGTAAACAGAGTATTGAGACTCACGAGAACAACGGAACTCCATCATGGTGCATCCCGGCTCGTCCAGCGTGTTACAACGCTGGAAGGGGTCAAGAGAACGGGAGATGGGAGATTGGAAGAGATGGTGCATGCGGTATCTCGGTACTCTCCCTCCCCCTGACTGGGCCTGGCACTCCGTGGGTCCTCCTTTCTGTTCCGTCTCGCCCGTCTCCTCTCGGCCTCTCTCTTTGCACAGCCACAACGCGCGCACCGAAAAAGCGCCTTTTCTTGACGATCGCATGAAACGTCTCTACAGGTCTGCGAGCCAAAGACAAAGCGTTGGCGGCACAATGGATGACGCAAAGACGACTTGGAAAGTCTCACAATGTGCCGGACCAGCGGATTATCGCACTTTTGCGACATTTCTTGTCGACCTCGCTACTTTTGTGGTTGGTCTAGACACGGATACCATGACAGGCGGCGGCGGGGTAGGCGCCGCGGAGTATGTCTATAACTCTGACAAACATTGCGATTAAATGCACGCTTCGATCAACATGCGAAAAGCGATATCATCCATATCGGCACGTCAAATTCTTGTTCCAATCCTCCGACCCAACCCCCTCCTCAACGACAAACAACCGGTACGGATCATACTTGTCCTTGATGCTCTTCAACGCCGGGTAATGTGCGCCGAAGAACGTGTTCTGCCAATCGACTTCGAACGCAGACGCCTATTTAGACGTCGCGATGGTACGAACATCAGTGAACCACGTGACTCAGCCGGACATGCAACAATGACACACCTCGTTCAAGTAAGTGCCGTCATTGGGTGTCACATCATGTATCTCCTGGATCCATCCTTGAAGTTGCTGAATCAAAGTCTGGATTTCCGTCGTTGGCGTGTCCTCATTCCAAGATATCCAGCACCCCGACTCGACGACCGCATTTCGCCATGCAGGATTCAATCCAGCAGAATCGGGGCTAAACTGGCTCACCCTGCCGCCAGCGACGGTGCTGGATGGATCACCGTCAGCCATCCCGGGAGAGAAAATACGAACAGAACGCACAGGAAAGCTGCATTACAGTTTATGAGCACTTGTGCGACTTGGCTGTAATTAGTCGCAACTGTGTCCCGTGATAGGAGGCGGGACGAGATCATTAGATATACACCGCCGGATCCAGCCCCATTGGCCCCACTGAACAAAGCTCCATAAAGGAAATCATAATAAGACGAATAATAAAGGGTTCCACTATCGGACGCGACCCCATAAGGCGCCAAGGACTGCGTAAAATCTAGCCACGACTGTGTCGTCGCCGTGACAGTCTCGTTGGTCATATTCGGCGCCATATAGATGAACGAGAGTTGTTGGTCGGTTATGAAGCCATATCCGCCCCAACCGTCATCCGTAAATTGAGTTTGGTAGCGCAAAAAACCCTCGACTAGCTCTGTTGTTGCAGAGGAAATGGTGATATTTGCCCCCCATACCCAGGACTGGACTGGCACCGAGGGGTACGTGCGGTAGGTGACCGAGGTTACGATTCCGTATGTGCCTCCGCCGCCGCCACGCAAGGCCCAGAAGAGATCTGGATTCTGATACTCGTTGGTGGTCAAGTATTCGCCTGTGGAAAGCACGACAGATATCTCCAAAGCGTTGTCGACGCCTTCATGTGACGATCAGCTTAGTGTCCAGTAGGACCGTCAAAAAGAACATTACCAAGACCATAGCTAGGCGACAGGATAGAATGCCCTCCGCCCGCCAACCATCCACCAGCAGCACCGATAGAGCCGCCCGCAGAGATACCACCAACCATCATACGCCCATGCTCGTTCACTGCAGCATACGCTTCGACCCACTGCACGCCAGCACCGAGTGTTACAGCTGTACAAACAGTACACACAGGTACATCAGCAAACAAAATCCAAGATACCTCTCAAACGGGCGGACGGACCTGCAAAAGTCTCGTTCCCTGGTGCACCCTGCGGCACGAACGTGGCGTCGTACATGATGTTCTTCATATTATGTGTCCACACCACGAATGCACCCCGCGCCGAACTTCGCCCGATGAAATCATGGCTACACCGAAAATTACAACTGCCGTCAGATATGAATCACACATGCGCGGTGCGCCCGTCGCTCACACCCGCGTACGACAGACTTACCCCGTGTTCTTGACGACCAGCTTCACGTTGTACTGGACAGCAAACTTGACCGCCGCTTGTACATCCTCCATCGAACGTGCATCCACACCTATGACAGGCACCCGACCCTGCCCACACGTTCCGGTGATACTCGTATTCATAAAACATGCGTCGATCGTCCCGTTCCTAAACATGAACGTTTCGAAATTGGCCGTCTCCATCGAACCGGGGTGCGATGCACGCCAGTTGCTGTCGGACCAGTTCTCGGTGACGGCGGTGCAATTCCCGGATGGGTCTGAGAGAGGGTAGCATGCGGAGGCGGTAGGGAGGGGGTAGATCAGTGGTTGAGAGAGCTGGGATTGGAATTCGGAGAAGGTGTCAGCGGAAGGCCAGCAGGGTTGGTCACTGGTGCAGAGACAACCTGAGTTTGAGATGGCATTGCTAGCTCCCGAGGTCGGGGAAAGGCCGGCGAGCATCCCGAGGAGCACGACCACGGAGGGTACTCTCATGTCTGCTCACGATAGGGGAAGACTTAAAAGCGTACGGCGCCTCTTGGAGGACAGATGGCGAAATTTATACCCCACGGTACTCGGAAAGAGGACATCGACATCATCATACACCCTCTTTGCTTTCTGGAGTATTGCTGTGCGTTACTCGTTCTAATCAGAAGATCTGCTGCGCATGCGCGCTCCACGAAGATGACGAAGAGTCCAACTTGAGCCTGTAAAATGGCACTGGCCATGAATTAACGATGGATGCTGCGCTGCACAGAAATCAGGGAACGTGCATATGACCAACTTCGATTGGTGTCGTGGTGAAAGTTTAACGAACAGCAGGCGATCACTAGATGACTCGAAGAGACGAGCTCTCTGGTTGGACCTTGAGCCTGAGCGGTCGTTTCCGTTCCTAATACGTTGGTCTGTCAATTGATCGTATCTTAATCTAGGTAAAGTAGCTCTGAATAAAACAAATAAGAAACAAAAAAATACATGTTTTTAAACCTAAAATAATAGATTGTAGATTTATATATGAACCATTAATTATTATTTCTGGTAAATTGTATCCATGGCACGATGACCAAATCCTACCAATTATCTGCAAAGACTGCGGTGTAATGCCATCCCTCTACCACGGGCCGCCAGATAGCAACTGAACAAAAGGAAGTGAAGCCATGACTGATTAGCTGTGAGGCTCATCAAAAGATACCATTATTCTAAACTGAGAGCAGCCAACGGGTCAGTAAAGTCTGAGATCAGTGGAATTCCGTCGGCATCACGAATCGCCAAGGCCCAAGATCAACCTGAATCCACTGCCAAACGCGCCAGAGCCTCAGCCAGTGGCAGTGGCAGAACGGAACCCGCAAAAATGTCAAGGTTAGAGCAGCAAGGTGTTTCGGTTTACTCGTGGCGCACAAAGTTGTAATCCCTTATTATTTATGAATATAGTAGTAATCGGTCCTTTAGCCCGAGCTAGACGTTGCCGGTAGTACAGCTGTCCAAGTACATCATGTAACCCACCTCACGATCAGAACATGCTTAAGTTGATAGCCAGGCTGATGAAAGTCTTGGACCCACTCAACAATACTGCAAAATGACTGTCGAGGCCACACTCAACGGTGGAGTTGAAGTGGAGTCTCGGCCTTGCAGACGCACTGAAACGCGAAGGCAGGGAATCGACCATGTACACGCCTCGAACGACGTCAAACAGATCGTCACCTAATACGTACGTCGGAAACGAATTTACCTCCGTCGCGCCGTCAATCCAACGAAGGATTCTCGCACTTCGTACACAAACTGCCCAAGTCTCTAGAAAGCTGGAGGAACGCGGATGGCTCACGGTGTAGATATTCCCTTTCTACTATGCTGCCCAATGAACTGGTATTGCGAAGTCTTGTAGATTGGGTAACCGCTGCCCGGTCCACCCTACTGATACGTGAATTGATTCAACGCGCAAACGTAGGCCGATGACAGTCCAACGAATACGTGTCCTTGAGATTGACAAGGGCATATGAACGGGAGCCATACAACGTGAGAGACCGAGCAGTCAGCCTGTCCGCCGACATCTTTTTGCAGGGAGACATGACCTGGTCAACTTGAAGCGGAGTTGGACGACCATTCAAATAGAGATACATATCATAGCTTCCGCTAGGAACATATCATGGAATGCAGGCATTCTTTTGGCCTAAGCTGCATGAATGCAAACTTTGGCAGCACGCGCATCACCGGAAGACACTGTCGGCGACCTGCTCTGAGTAGAGCCTAAATCGTTCTCCCTGGTCATTCCGGTACTCCATCAAACGCATGAACCTACCTGAGACGAATCCATGTTTGGTGGAAATGGAGAAATCCACTTGTCGAAGGATTGCCTGCACTTGCTCGAAGATCAGCCGTGGTGCGGGATTAGCGCGTCAACACCGTATCGCCTGTCGAAAGATTAACCTTTAGAGCGGAAAGAACTACCTTGAATCATTGTCCAGTGTCAAGGGTGCCTGCAGGACGTCCAGAATGAAGCTGGAAATCCCTCGTCGACGCTCGACCCGATTTGTCGTTCTAGGTGTCGGATCGAGTGGCATCAGCAATGATTATTGTTGGCATATCGACTTCCTCTGGCCATCGCGTATGTCCATTCTCCCCTTTGCACTAACCCACCTTCCGATACCTAACGCAGTCGCAGTTACAATCTGGTCATCGCAACCCATATCATCTGAGCGGGAGGTATTTCAAGCATAATATCCACAACCACCTACAATACGCCATCAAAGTCCGCATTGCGTCTCGCAATAGGCCCGCCAACGGCCCCTATCACATATTTCTTATCCCGAATGTCGTCTTCAATGGTGCATAAGCTTCTTCCCGTCGACAAACATATTCCTCGTCGCGCTCGGTAACTGAATCTCCATCCCATTCATGTCTCTCGTGACATGCACCTGACACCCGAAGCGACTGGTGTCAGTCAATCCGAATGTGAGACCGAGCATGTCATTTTCGTCGTCCGAGGGTTCAGGGAGGCGGTCATAGTGTTCAGGTGGGAGGATAATATGACAAGTTGAGCAAGCGATGGAACCTTCGCGGGCACCTAGAGTGTAGGGGAGGGAAATTAGGGAAAGAAGTTCCGCGGATGTCAAAACGCAGAAACGAAATTAGGTACCTTCGAGATCAATGTCCCATTCATGTGCGAGAGATAGAATGTCATCGCCTTCGTTCGCTTCAATCATTTTTATGGGGTTCCCCCTGTGGTCCTTGAAATGTAGGGTGATGCTGGGAAGTGAACGGGGTGAGAGCTCCGACCACGGAGAACAGGATGTGTGGAGACGAACCCAGTCCCGGGGGCAGGTCGGATGATACTTCCGTATCGTTGTGCCAAGATGAGATGTCATTGGTAACGGATGGACGGTGCGTGAGAGGAAGAGTATGCGCACCACCGGATGCGTATATGTAACCAGCGACTCCTTTGTGCCAGTGGATTTTTCGACGAGCATGGTGTAGAGGTGAGCGGTGACAACAAACATCGCAACAGTTGGTGAAAAGCACGTTGGGATTGCATATCCCCTATGGACGATCGACCCCAAAGCAAAGACCCACCGGTGGATGTTCGCAAGCCAAGTGCATGGGTACCAGTGATGCGTGCAAGACGGACTGTGGGAATTAGTTGCGAGTTGAGTTATACGGTCACAAAGACACCTAGTCCGTTTCAACTTTCAGGTATGTTTGAGTCTACACTATTTGTCACCTGAGGCCTACGATCCCAACGTTGCAGACCCACCGTCGACGTCGAATGAACACGCTGTGATTCCCTTTATTCTCCCATCTTTCCTCCCCCTCAAAGCTACCCACACAGGGAGACAAAATCAAAGTTGAAGCAGGCCAGTGCAGAACCAGAAGAGCGGCCTATAATCGAGACCGACCATTGTCAAACTCAAACCGCTCCAGGAGGTATTGATAAAACTGATTATGCAGATCAAAAGAGTCAGTTTTTTATCGGGTTTTACTGTATGGGGTTGCTGACGACGCGAATAACATAGGAGGGACGACTATGTGCTCGTCATCCATCCGGTCGACCCATTGTAGATGCCTGGGTATGGAGACGTCATCAAAATTCCAATGAACTTTAGTAAGATGATGGTGCATTGTCGCCTTTCTGGACCTGACCCGTTCGCACAATATCCATCGTTTTTCTGGACTACCAAGTTCTGTTGTATTCGGTCGGCTCTAATGAGTTTAAAAGGTATTTGTGTCTGATTCTGTCGGCGCGGAGAACAGTGAACTGATGTGCCTACCAGTTGAAGAGTTGCGCATACGGGCGGAATCCCTTGTCGCCAAGTTTCAGCAAGGAGGCAGGATCAATGACATCAACGAGGCGATCGTGCTCGATCGCGAAGCACTAGAACTTTGCCCACCCGGCCACCTAGAGCGACCCACCTCATTGAGTTTGCTTTCAATTCATCTTTGGACTCGTTACAACCAGCTTGGGGTGATGAAGGACGTCGAGGAAGGAATAGCCCTCGACCGGGCTGCACTGGAACTTCGCCCACCAGGGCACCCGGATCGGTCGATATCTCTGAGCAACCTCGCAACTCATCTCTGGACTCAGTATGACAACCTTGGGGCAATGGAGGACCTCAACGAGGCGATGGTCCTCGACCGTGATGCACTGGTCCTTCGCCCACCGGGGCACCCAGATCGGCCAGTGTCCTTGGAAAATCTCGCAGTTGATCTCTGGAATCGGTACAACCAGCTTGGGGCAATGGAGGACCTCAACGAGGCCATTGTCCTCGGCCGAGATGCACTGGCACTTTTCCCATTAGGGCACTCACATCGGCCAAAATCCTTGAATAACCTCGCAACTCGTCTCTGGACTCGGTACAACCAACTTGGGGCAGTGGAGGACCTCAACGAGGCCATTGTCCTCGACCGAGATGCATTGGCACTTTTGCCATCAGGACACGCAAATCGGCCAGGATTCTTGGACAACCTCGCAATTCATCTCTGGACTCGGTACAAGCAGCTCGGAGTAATGGAGGACCTCAATGAAGCCATTGTCCTCAACAAAGAAGCACCGGCACTTTGCCCACCAATTCAATGTGATCCGTGACTGCGGAGTGTGCTGCTAGTGATGGACTGACTCGGACAGTCACTGGTGTCGACTGAATATAAGCATGAGACAACCCGTATCGACATACCTGACATATTACCGGCGTCGTCGAAAGCAGTTTACCCTATCGCATAGCGTGACATTAATTGCGGAGTGGCACCTACTATAGCTTCATATCAAGATAGTTGCGTTGTTGTGGAGTGGCACCTAGGACAATGTCATCATCGTAAAGACCCGTTGGTAGACGAGTAGCCTCGACACTGAGAAAGAGGCGCTCCAGAAAGCAGATATCAATCAATGTGGAGTGGCACCCGCAACGCCGGTATCTCTACCGCCGCCAATGTAATCCTAAATGTTATGCTGTTGCGGTCCTTGCGGAGTGGCACCTAGCTTCACATATCAAGATAGTTAATTGTTGTGGAGTGGCACCTACTAAGTAATGCTTCGCATATCAAGATAGTTCCGTTGTTGTGGAGTGGCACCTAGCTTCACATATCAAGGTAGTTAGTTGCGGAATGGCACCTACTGTAGCTTCACATATCAGGGTAGTTACGTTGTCGTGGAGTGGCACCTAATGCGGAGTGGCACCCAGAACATCATCGTACACCTGCCCTTTTGCATATATGGGGCTGGCCA